>JAGFMF010011417.1:6283060-6303899 GCA_019455555.1 Galemys pyrenaicus
GTCCCCAGTCTGTCCTTGACTCCTCATTTTTGGTTTCTGTGTCTTTATTGCTGTTATTGTTATTATTATTATTGTTCTTATTCCTTTCCTTGATCCTCCCCTTCATCCGTGTCTCCTAACCAAGATCCATAGGTGGATTTCTTTCCTAAAGAAAAATGTTATCATTTCTACTTACTAGGTACTTACAAATGATATGACCCCACAAAAAGCAGATCATTAGAAACAAACTTTCTGCTCACCCTTTCTTTCTCTCTTTTTTCTCTTTCCTGATACTGGTTACCTTCTCTTTTCTTCCTCATACTGCTTTTGCTAATTCACTTCCTCCTCAACGTCGCTTCCATTTTAGTTAGCTTTTAGAGCTAACTGCAGGTAGCACTGGGACAGAACATACTGTTCCCCAAACTTGTGTTGCTTTTTAGGCCAGGTTAAGTGTGTCTAAGTGGATCTGCCTCTGGAGAGAGGACTTGAAGCTTAGAGCAGGCAAAGGTGCGAGAGGGGCTGTTTTATTGCAAGTACTGCATTTGTCCCCTTTTTGCAGGGGAGGTGAAGTGGGACACGGACTCACAAGAGGATTTCTAATTGTGTTTCCTCTTCAGACAAAAGCTCAGGCAGCAGGAGAAAGATCACATACTAATTCCTCGTTTGCTTTGGCCTCTGTGAAACTGAGCTGATGATCAAAGGGAATGTAGACAACCAGAAAATTCACCTGCATCCTTGCAATATTAAAGCCTTGTGAAATGACTGAAGTCCATTTTGAAAGAACTGAACCATTAGGGGAAGGAAGGAGCAGGAAGAGGTTTAGTTTCATTAGTCTATCAGACTCTGCTCAATGGACAGACCTCCCCTAAACAAACCAAAATTAGCATTCGCTTCCACTTTGTGCCAGGCCACTGTCTGGTCTTCCACTCATTTACTAATAAAACAAGCATCTCACTAAAGAGATCTGCAGGGTCTTTCTATTTCCAGCTCTGTGGGACTGTGACACTTCTGGAAGAATTATTGCCTTTCAGTGATTTACCTTGGAGTTCTGTCCTCCCCTTCCCCTGGCTTCCATGACCACAAGTTTCATAGTGCCAACTTCCACACTAAGATTTCTTATGTCTTTAAGTTGATTTTGAAATTCCTACCTGCCCCCTTCACTTCAAATCTCTAAACTTTCTTTTCCAAAGCCAGACCCCCCTTGCCTGTCACTCATTCCCACACACATATAATGACTGAATGCCTTTGCCTTCTGTTTCTCTGTATAATTCACTCCATGGAGTTTTCCCCATTCAATAAAGGACTTCATTTCTATTGACGTGCAAAGACCACACATTTCCAGTGCAGCCAAAACAAATCAATGTCACATGAGCCAAATAAATCTTTCTAACTTCTCCAAAGACCTAATGATACAGAAGTCCTCTCACTGTCCATATTTGGGTTAGGACTAGTCTCACCCTGTGTGATTACAAGAATATCCAAAATACCAAGTTGTTTTCTAAAATTGATACATTCTTGGCGGGAGAAGCATTTTTGAAAGATTTCCTTCTCTACAAAGGCATCCCATTTCACTCATTACTGCTCTAGAGCACACACCTCTCTTTAGCAATATTCTCGAGAAACTTGATTCTGAGGAAAAGTTTCTCTTAACAAAACCAAAATTTGTTAGACATTCCAAACTGGACCCTTAAGATAGTTGCTACATAATGAGTTTGAGGGATTTTTGCTTTGTGGTTTGGAACTAGCTGGGTGAGCACCTGCCAAATCTATTCTTGGCTCTGGTATGCATGATTAGCCCCTCATTTTTGCAACCTCAAAAATATAAAAACAAACAGATAAAAATTACTGTGTGACATTGTTCCTCTTCCATGCTCTGCTGGCACATCTTGAGACAGGTTTATGGCTACTGACCTCAGGGTAATTTCTTTTACACCTGAGGTGGTAAATTACCTCCAGGTGAGGCAAAACCAGATGGCCTCAACTTTCCTGGAGTTGATTAAAATGATTGTACCTGCTTCAGGAGTCTACCAATCAAACACCATGGTTTGATTTACCATGGTAACGTCTCAGCCAGTGGCTTCTGCACTGTTAGTGGAAGATGTTGAATCTACCAATTAAAACTAGCAAATGATACCCCCTATCTATGCACATACACTCACATCACTTTATTCTGAGTGCTTGCACAGAACCAGCTGCTGCTGAACAAAAGGAAATTTTTTTTAAAAAATCTTTAAAAAATGGAGCTCCTACTTAGTGACATATAGAATAACAAAGCAGGTTGTAGCCCTCCCGACATGGTTCACCACCACACTAGTATAGGAGATTCTTGAGCTGTATAATTGCTCTGGGTCTCATGTAACATTCATCTCAACTTGGCGAGGATACCCAGTAACAGGGGAGGAGGGCAATTTTCTTACTTATGAGTTATCAAATGTCTCCTAGGTTGGGCATCTGAATTCCACATTCTGTTATTATCAGATGCTATTAGATCACCATGTATTTTCACTCTCTGGTTTAAAATTCAGTACAATTCAATTTATTTTTGTTCAATTCAATTCGATTCAATCTAATTCAATTTAATTCAACACATTCATTAGCCACACACTCTATTAGGTACAGGCTGCTATGAAAATTAGTGAAACACAAACTCTTACCACAAGAACCAAAAATAATTTATCAGCCAGCGTCTGAGGGACCTTTATAATTGCAACATGAGGCATGCTAAACATCAGTGAGTGTAACATTGAAAGTGTTGATAAGGACATTTAGATGACTCTGATATATTGCTCATTCTATTAAAATGTACACAAAAAATATGGCAAGCCTAAGCAAAGTATTAGTTATGTATGACACGAAATAGCTGATATTACTAGGAGATGCTTTACTTTTACATTTATTTGTTTCTTAGATTAAGAACTTATCTTAAGAAATGGCTATCTTTATTTTGGGGGTAAAAAATGCAACTAGACTAAATATGTTTTAAAAGACAAAGGGAAAGAAGAAACAAGAAAATTGTGCTGCAGCGTGACTGTCTTCAATGCAGCATTAACAGTAAAACAAATAAAAATCCAGCAGCATTTTAGTGTTCATTCACAAAATGCCATCTTAAAGTCACTTAGATCTTCATTATTTTTCAACATAGCCAAAGTGTTTGCTTTTGCAGATGCTCTAACACAAACATTCACATTCTAGACCAATAAAAATAGCAATAGTTTGCAGTTATGACCACTAACACCATTTGTAGACATGTAAAATCAAAAAAGATTAATCACACCATATGAAGCAGGCAATACACTGATTTCTAAATTATTCTGCAACCTCAGATCTAGATCCTCATGGAAGGAAAATACTAGCAGCCTGCAATTGCACAAGAGATTGGATATTCCTAAGGAAACCCAATATAGTATATTATTTACGTAATTTGAAGTCAAAGCTTGCCTTTAGTTTATATCTACAGCTTCCACCAATAACATGTGATAGGGTAAAATGTTTTTTTGCATTGCTCCACATTTCTGTATCCACTTTACTGGTTTTTCAGTAGCAAAAAGCCAACTTTATTCACCTTGCAACAGTAGAGAACAGCAGTTGAGATATTTCACTTTCTCTTGCTGCCTGTCTTCCATTAAATGTAGAAACCCCCTCCATCCACAGCACATTAGCATTTAACATTTAGGAGGGCTTTGTTCTATGTTACACTCTAAAGAAAGCAAGAATTCTAAAAGAAAAAAATGTGTCCCTTTCCTGTTCCTTCTTAGGTCATCAACCCTGAGTATACCAGGTAAACTGAGTCTTCCCAAAGAGTTCTACTGCCAGGTACCAAACAAGCAAGAGACTTGTAGTGTAGTGAATAGAATGAACAAAAGGCGATGTTGCTGGATGCACTGTGTCTACAGGAAGAAGCTTGAAGTCAAGTACTGGTCTGCATGAGAAACTGCATGATTGAGTCTTGGCCCAAAGAGGCAGCTCTGTCATTATACTAGCTGCCATGTCTTGTGAGGGAGAAAACTCCCTTGGGTCCTTACTGGTAGTGTTGTGTGTCTGTTTGAAGAGTCCTAGAGAAGCAGGGAGGTGCACATCTGGGAAACTAGGAGGAAAATAGGTATCCAGAGGAGACACTGACCTGGAGAAAATATGCATCTCACATGCACCACAGAAAGAGGGGCTCCTGGGAACATGTGAAGTACTGTGTAGCCCTGGGTCACATTTTCAAACGGAATTAGGAACCAGTGCAGTGGGGAGGGAATAAAAAAGGTGGGGATTCAAGACCCAAAGACTGAAGTTTAGGGAATTCCAAGGATTCAGGACAGAGTTTCCATGGGAACGAGTCACAAAGCCCCTGCCCTTGGGTAATGCTGGTGCTTAATTTTTGTGGGTGTCTTTCTGTCTTGGGAAGTGAGGTGTGGCCTATTTGTCCTCTGGACTAGAAAGCATGAAGCGTGAATTCTAGTCCAACCAATGTCCCTGCCTTGCTGGAGTTATTTGCTATGACTCAGTTTCTTTAATTCTAAAATAAATGTGTAGGGCCTCCCTGGTGGCACAGGGGTTAAAATCTCAATGCTATCAAGCTATTGCCAGCCACTATGGCATAAGTTCAATCTTGGCATTTATGTTCTGGTGAGACACTTCTGGCTTGCAGATGGCTGCCTTCTCTGTGTCCTCACAAGGTCTTTCCTTCAGTGTGTTCACATGCAATGAGAAATCTCCATTATCTTCTCATAACATCACCTCTTTACCAGATTAGAATTCAACCCTATAACCTCATTTTGCCATAATTAAATCCTGAAAGTCCTCTCTACAGGTACAGTCCCATTAAGATGAAGAGTTCAACACATGTATGTTGGGGAAATTTGGGCTATGCCCTGTTTCTCCAGTTTCACACCTCATTTGAGCAGATCATTCTCAAGGGGTCCAATGCTGAGTTGCAGAGGCAACCATGAGGCAGGCTGGCCCTGAGGGGCTCAGTCTTATGGGGATGACGAACCATTCGGCCCATGTTCTAAACAAGCCAGGTCGGCCCATGTCTGCAAAGGGGCAAAAAGTGAACAGGGCTGAAGAGGACTGAAAGGGAAGGTGGGTTTTGAGAGTCCAGCTAGAGCACGTTGACTATGAGAATGCATGGGATGGATGAGGCACAAATGGGAAGAGGCAAAAAGCCCCTGATTCTATGTGTGTGTGTGTGTGTGTGTGTCTAGGAAATATAATCATTCGAGTTTGCATTTGTTATACTATCAGAATATTTCATTCTTAACCCCAACTCTTCTCCTCTTTCAGTTTTACATGGCATTCATTATGTGACTTATGGGAAACATTGGCTTGATTTCATCTAGCATAGAGCAAATATTCATATGCATCCTTGCCTCTTCCACGTGTGATGCCCAGATGGCATATGCGTGACAGTGGGAGCCCGACCCTGTAGTACTCTGCATCCCTGGTTTGGAGATGGTCTTGGAGTCAACCTGTCTCAAATACACAGAAGGGAGCAACTTCTAGTTTCCATGACCTGCTGAGCTCTCCACACACTCCCTGAATCCTGTGATGTCTGAAAACCCACAGAAAAGGAAAGAAACATATCATAAATGAGAACTTAAATAATCCCTTCATGATAAGGGCAAAGTAGCCATGACAAAGGGTAGCTATGGACTAAGTTGCATGTAGGCAAGGCCAGTCATGAAAGAACTCATGCCAAGAGGTGAGCCAAAATGTGGAGAAGCTCTGGAGCAACACAGTGTAAGCTTTTTCACAGCAATGGGAGCAATCAGACACCATCTCTGTCAAACAGCAAAACATGGAGGGTCTGCCTTAAAGGAATAAGCCAGGAAGATTGGGTCCGATAGGTACAGGACAGATGTCCCAAAGCTGCGGACTTTAATAGGCTCTGAGATGAACCATAGCTAGCACCAAGCATGCTGGCCCAGAGTACCCTCCACCCAATCTCGTGCCCACTCCTCACATGCATAAAGATACCCTAGATAGATATGGCCATTCACTGTTGTTACAAGATAAGTGTTCAATCAAGAATCACCAAACATTTCACAAACACCAAAGCCATGATGATCAAATGAAGACGACAAATAAAATAGACTCACTAGCCAGAAACCCTTAAGAGGAATCAAGGATTAAAATATCAATGAGGACAGGACTTTATAAGTTTCATATTGATGGAAAGATATGGAAAAGTATTAGGCATAAAGGAGAACAGGAATTGTGACATAAGCACAGAGGGGGATGGGGAAAATAAGAACTGACAAGAGAGTGTAGAGATGAGAGGCAAATACACAGGGTACGTCTTATCGCTATCACTACTATAACATGAGTTTGATCCCTGGCCAGGGAGGGGACCCACATGGCATAGCAGACTTCTCCCGTCTTGCCCGCTGCTCCCCTGAGCAGCTTATTTCAATAAATTTGCCTGTCTTGCTCCTCATTCCATCTCTGGTAAATCATTTCACTCCCCTGAATCTCTTACTTACATCCCAGCTCTGCTATGCCAAAATAAAATTTAAATAAAGTCTACTTAAAAAGTTAAAATTCAATTACACTCTTTAGCACCTACTCTGTAGACATAGTTGTCCAAACAAAGTGTCAGTAGCTTCCCTTCTAAAACTGATTCACACAAAGGTTGAATTTGAGAGGAATCGTGGATTTAAGTGGTCCAGCTAGCAAGACCTACGAGCAGGGAGGAGATGAAAAGGCAGACTGAGGTGTGTTTAGAAAGAGGACAGCATGCCACAGAGACTCCGCATTAGGAGAAGTAAAAAGAACAGCAGACATAATTTTTCAGTCCAATTTCCTAAAAACTGGACTATTGGGAGACATTTATGAAAGTTATTGAAAATAAAATACAATTTGCCCTGTTTGACAAAATAAGAAGTCTTGTGGACCCTTGTGGAATGTTATGGTAAAGAGAACGAATAGAAGTTGAATGTGGTATTTGGTACAGGAAATCTCAAGTAGGCATGTGCAAAGGAAGGACCGGAAAACCAGAGAGCAGCCACTTGCACTGCCACAGAACCTGGCGAAAAGCATGTGTCAGAGTCAAAAGAAACCAAAATTGTATGTGCACTCCCCAAGAGCTCAAAAAAAGACTATCTGATTCCAAAATGTGCTAGAGATCACAGGCTTCATCTTTTTTTTTTTTTTTTTGAACAAGGAAACTTACCAATCTTTTATTGGCTTTTGTTCCCTATGACTTCTCACTGTTTTTTTCCCTGTATACAGTAGCAATAACTAATTTAAAATGTTATCTTTAAAGTCATATTCACAAAGCTAACAAAAAAAATCTGTACATTACAAAAAAGAAAATAAGTGTAATACTTTTGTGGAGAAAATAACAAACATTCACAAAAATACTTGCATACTCCCATGGGTAATCCATATTCATGGATATGTACATTAATACATACTCAAGGATATGTGTAATAAAGACATAAACTTTCTAAATTCTATCAACCCCACATTTTTAAAATAGAATGTGAAGTTCATAAATATAATAGAAGAGTAAGAGTGAAACTTAAGATAAGCTTGAAGAAGAAGAGTAAGAGAGAGAATTTGTCCTATATGGTAAGAAAAAAAAAGATAAAGCATATAATTAAGAGAATGTGATAGTAGGGAGGAGACTGAGAAGCTCATGCAGCAAAATAGAAAAACTATTTTAATTTTATTATCTGCACAGGCTTCATCTTGAACAATATTTACTGCAGAGTCTGCTCTTTCTTTTCCTTTTGCTTTTCCTTCACAGCTAACCACACAATCAGAGAGCTTAAGGGTGATGAACATGGCCACAGCTTACATGTGCTCTGTGTGTGCCTGATGATTTCCATCTTTGCCTAGATTGTGCTAAGTTTATGAAGCTGGTGCTTCTTATCACTGGTATCAGCACTTTCATTTTTCTGTGCGAGAAGAACGCAATAAAATATTCCAACGATTGCATGAACATCGCTGTGTTGACAGACAGGAGGCACCCCTGAACCCCAGGGTGTGGTGGGTCAATGGCTCTGCCAGGGGAGAGCTCATTTACTTGCTGGGCAGACGCGCCTACATTGGCACTGGCAGCGCAGTTTCAGCATAGGGTTCCGGAGAATTTGTGGATTGTGCCAAAGATGAACCTAAAAGTCTGAGGATCATCTGTGCAGGTCTAAGAACTTGGCTAACAACGAGCTAGGAACACATCAAATGAGAAAGGACAGAATGGACTGATTTATAGAACACTGGCAGGGTGTTGAGAAGAACGGAGCAATTGAAAAATAGTTTGAGGGCCTCCCTGGTGGCGCAGTGGGTTAAGCAACGCACTATGAAGTAAACCGCAGCCACTGCAGCACGAGTTCGATCCATCCCTGCCTCCAGCCAGGGAGGGGACCCACATGGCACGCAGACCTCTCCTGCTGTGCCCGCTGCTCCCCTCAGCAGTGTACTTCCATTGATCTGCCTGTTCTGCTCCCCGCTCTCTGTGGTGGATCCTCTCACCCCAACCCCATGTCTCTGGTCTGTACCCCAGTGCTTGTGTGCATAAATAAATAAATCTTTAAAAAAAAAAAAAAGAAAAATAGTTTGAATGTTCAAGGACAGAGCATTTCCTAGATCCAGGGAACGTTGACTCTCTTCTCCCTGTCCCACCCTTCCTCTGTCCTCTTCTAGTTTCTCTCTTCATTACTTTATTCATGCATTTATTAACCGGTGTTGTGTACTACATAACCCCCTACATGTACTATTAACCCCTGCCCTCATTTGCAATTTGGTGGGGAAGAAGAGATATTCAATGATAGGTTATATATGTTTGTGGTTATCAGATGTATATTTTTCAGTAGTAAAATTGCCCTGCCAATGAAAGCCTACATTGAAAATTCAAGTTACTTTGCTGCTTTTTAGTGTCAGGGTGGGATACTTTATGGAGACCCAGATTAATCTCAGGGCTCATTCTTATATGCCATTGCCCTCCTGTCTATTCTGCTCCCTGTTCCTCCTCCACTCCTTTCCCTTTTCCTCTCTCTTTTAAATAAACAAAATTTAGAACAAGGATAGAGGTTAGTCATATTTTGTATTCACTGCATAAAAGTCAACATTTCTAATTCTTAATTTTTTAAAAGGAGTTTCTCATTTCATATTTTCCATCCACTAAAAATATGAATTCATAAATGAAATTTATTTTTTATTCATTAAGATTTCCAGAAGATTCACGTCACTTGCCTTCCTACCTCCCGTCCTGAAATCTGCTGCTTCTGTGCTCAGGAACCAAGGAAGACCCAGCACAGCCTTCTTTGATGTCCTACCACAGAACTGCAGTGAGGACTAGCATTTATTTATCACCCTCTGTGCACCAGGTTCCTCCTGGATCTCTGCCTATATTTCTTTCTCTCTGTCTTTGTCTCTGTCTGTCTGTCTGTCTCTCTCTCTCACACACACACACATACACACACAAACACACACACGGGTACATGCACCACCACACTGCATTATGCTGGGAATTAGCAAGTCCTGACTTGAAGGCTTTGAAAATACATGTTTACTCTCTTATTCTCCCAGCCTGCTGTCCCAGGCTGCAGCTGCTGGTCCTGATGCCACAGTGTGAGCAGTGCCAAAAAGCTGTTTTTCTTCTACTCTAATAAACATGTTTCTATTCATTTGTGAGTTGGTATGTTTGTTTATCTGATGGGCTCATACCATCCCAGTATGCCCAGATAATGTGCTAACCCCCTGAGGCTAGGGCTCTCCAGAAATGAACTCTCCAAATGCCCGCCCCAGCCCCTGCCCCAGCCCCAGTCCCAAGGCTCTGCTGGGCTGAGTTAGTGCTGAGGGAGAGAGGGTGTCTTTGACATGAGACATGTAGGTGAGTAGGGTAAGGGCATAAACTGAACATCTGCTTTCATTATCCTAACACAAATTTACTGCCAATAAAACGTGTTCAAGTGAGAAGACCTGAGGATGAAAATTGACAGTCAAAGATACAGCCACATTTGATCCCACCTCAATGCCAGTCTCTTCCTTTACACCAGGGCTCATTCTGCTCTAAAGTGGGGCAGGGAGCACAGAACCCCTCAGATTTCATTCACTGGGTCTGCCAGCTTTTTGCAAACCCTTGTAATGTCAAATAACATTGTTTTAAGTGATCTTCATATAATCTTTACACCAGCCCTGTGAGGCCCAGAGGTAAAATGGCTTGTTCAAGGTCACACAGTTAGTGAGTGAGGGATCCAAAATTTGAGCGCAGAGAGTCAACCAAATGTCATGCTAAGTAGTGATCAAAGGACACTTTAGACATGCTGTGACCTTTAAGCCAATGGGAATTTTCAATTCCTTTCTCAAGAAGTGGTGAGAAAAGGCCTGCAGTCAAGGGCTAGGCAACCTTGAATAAGTTAGTTAATCTCTAACAGCCTTGATGCCCTTATATATTAAATGGGAGTTAGAGGGTAGGCTAGGAGCATGCCAGGACCCCAAACCTCTATGATATCCAACCCTTTGTGGGTAAATGCCCCGTCACACAGACTTGGCCCAAAGCAGGACCAAGTTGGTCCTAAAGCCTGTCACAAGTCTAAGGCACTTTCTGGTGGAGACCCACAGGAAAGGGGCAGAAGGGCCAGGCAAGTCTGGAAGGAAAGAGCAAAATCATAACCTAAGTCAAGATAAAGGCTGCCACTGTCAGCCTCCCATGATCTCTCACCCATGTCTCTGTCTCTCTCTCAGTTGTCTCCTTCCATGTCCCGCAGGTCCCTGGTACAAGTCCAGGGCTGAGAAACAAGCACAACTTCCTCACCTGTATCTCTGATCCACTAGCCTCCTCCAAGCCTTCTTAAGCCTTCTCTCCCAAGTCCTTTTTAGCTTCCCCTCATTGCTCAGCTCCATCCTTCCTTAGGTGGGATGGGGAACTTGGAACCTCCCCTTTTCTATGGGGGTCACACTGTTACACTACAAAGGCAAAATGAGTTCAGTCAGTGACAGTTGACACTGACTAGTGTTACCCTCATTTAGTGTTGCTGAGGTCTCTCATGATCACGCAGTAGCCAGGGCAAGACCTTTTAGAAAATTGAGAGGAAAACAAAACAAACTCACACACACACACACACTTTCATTTGGTGTGGGTTCAGTTCTTAGCAACCATCAAGGCATCTGCATGGGCAGTAGAATGGTAGTACCTAAATGAATACAGCTGTTATGCTCCTGAACAACCAGCCCCCTGGTGGACAGAGCCCTTAAAGAACACCCTACGCCCAGAGCCTCTGGGATCTCTGCAGGCTCTGCTTCCTCCCAAGTGCCACACCCACCACATCCCCAGGCCTTGAATGCCTCATCAGGACCCTGCTTTTCCTTTTTTTTTTTAAGGATTTTATTTATTTATGCGTACAAGCACTGGGGTATAGGCCAGAGGTGTGGGGGTGAGAGGATTCACCAGAGACAGAGTAGGGAGCAGAACAGGCAGATTGACTGAAGTACACTGGTGAGGGGAGCAGCAGGCGAGGCAGGAGAGGTCTGCTGCATCATGTGGGTTCTCTCCCTGGCCAGGGATCGAACTTGCTCTGCAGTGGCTGCAGAAGCCCCACTGTGCAGCGCTCAATCCCTTGTGCCACAAGGGAGGCCCAAGACCCTGCCTTTGTTTCTCAGCTCCTCCTACAGCAAAGGTGAGCCTGAGCCCCACTCTCTACAGAGAGGGTGTCTAATAATTTCCTGCTTCCTCTATCTTAACCATCTAACAAAATGTTTGGTGACACAAATATTTGGGTTAACTCTTGGAAGTGCCCCGGTACTACCTGCATAGAGTAATTATTTTCCCATTCAAGGTAGAATTGATAATGCTCCTAGATCTTAAGTTCCTAAATTATTGTGCCCATCCTGCCCCTTCTTTTTCTCTCATTGCACTGGATTTAGGTCAAATGTTATGTACTTAGTCCTTTGACTGGTTACCATCATAATCAAGGAAATGCTCATATACCTCAAACTCACTGTAAACTCTGCCTCCACCCATTATCATGGATCCTTTCATCTTAAAGGAATATTTTGAGTAGAAATGGTATGATAGAGACAAAGTTGCTCATAATTTTGCAGAGATTTCATATAGAAATATATTCAACATTAGTTGATTATTTGCAGTGAATATGACTCAGTGAAATCACCTTCATTATCCACCTAGGTTGTAGTCAAGACTTTGATATGCTAATCCTAAGTCTTCTGTGAAGGACACACGTTAAATACCAACTCCCAGGGCTCTTTGCAGCAGGAGACAAAAAACACAATATCTTGTTTTGTTTTCTGTTTTATTTTTGGGTTGACTTTTTTTTATAAAGAAACCACCTCATTTGCCACAGTAAGTAGATCTCGGGATTCACTGTGGCTACTTCAGAGGGAAACTGCAAATGGAAAGGAATTCTTCAACTAGGCTAGTCAACATAAGAAAAGGAAAGAACAGTTATTTAAGTATCTTCTGTTTCAGGAAACACTTAGGCAACTTTAAAGAAACATCCTGTAGTTGAGCGTTTGGAGCAAGTGTTTGGTTAATTTTGAAATAATTTTATCTGGAAGGTTGAATGGTGTAGGAGAAAAAAGTATTTATTTTTCCTTTGTTCCATGTTACTTCAGTCATAAAATACTGGCCTCCTCCCCTCTAAGTAAGCCTCTCTTTCAACACATCCTAAGTAAATACCTCTAGTTCAGGTTCAGAGTCCACAACCCTTTTCTGTCGCATTGAGAGAGGGACACAAAGCTACTATTCCCATAGGAATATGTTTTGATGACTAGATTCAATTTCTCCTTGGCCTTAGCAAGGCAAGAAAAGTAAGAGTTGTCAAGACCTGAATTTATTTTTTTTTTGCATTTTTTTTTATTAAAATATTTTAAAATTTACATATACTTGCCATTAATTGTAATCCCCATGTATTCCCCATCACCATCTCACCAGTGCACCATCACCTCAGTCCCTCGTGCTCCCATCTTCCCTCAACCCTCCCCCTCCCCTCCCCACCAGAAGAAAAAAGACCTGAATTTAGAGTCTGGCTCTGCCCTTTATTTATTTGTATGTGACAAGCCTTATGCCTCATTTTCATCACATGGAGGTAAGCCTTTTAAGAAGTCAAGCTCTGGAGTTGGATATGACTTGAATCAAAAGTCGTGTCTACCACTAATTGGAGGGGTGACCTTGAACACGTGATTTAACCTCTCTAAGCCTCTGCTTCTTCATTGGAGAATGAGGATCATGGTTTGCTACTCCCTCACAGCACCAGTGTGAGCTTTACTTAATCATGCATGCCCAGTGTTGAACTGATAATTATTTTTCCTATGATTGATATGCCATTGTACATGGTGACTTCAATCAAAAGCAATGTAAGTGCAGCAGAAAGCAATCAAACACTGTACAAATAAGATGGAAAACGCTATAAAAGCAGTTTTGCTATTATTTTTATTACTTTAGATCTTGATTTAGGTCTATTTCATTTATTTTTTAAAGATTTATTTATTTATGCATAGACATCCTGAGGTATAGAGAATTCACAAGAGACAGAGAGTGAGTGGGTGGGCAGAATAAGCATATGTACTGAAGTACACTGCTGAGGGGAGCAGCGGGCAAGAGACAGAACAGGTCTGCTACCCCATAGGTGGGTTAGCTCCCTGGCCAGGGATCGAACTCAGGCTGTGGTAGTGACAGTGGGATAATGCTGAGCCTTAACCCCTAAACCACCCTAGGTCTATTTTAGAAGTAACAGACAATATCACAAGAAAAGGAGTCATGGAGATCATTCCTTTCGCGTATGTGAAATTTTGAAATATCTAACATGGATTTAAAAAATACATACATATATATATACAAAATAATTAATTGTGTGCAAGTTTAAATGAGAATTTACACACACACACACCAAAACTTATTGAACCTGGAAAATAAGATTGTGAAGAGACAGAATTAATTCTGTTCTTCTGCCTCATAGGAGAAAGGAGGGAGACTCCAAATCAAATAACATTTCCTCCAAATATGAAGCTTGGAGTGACTAAGCCATTGACTTTTCCATTTGGTGCCTTAATTCCTGTCCATCAGATTTCCTGCCATTTCTTGCTTGGCAATGTTATTATCTATCACTCTTCCGGAATGAACAGAACTAGGTCCATCTCTCTGAATCTCGCTTGCCCTCTCTCTTTCCCTGATAAGCCTGGCAGAGCTAGGGGCTGTTGATAAGATTCACATTTTCACCTGATAAAGTGCCATTTACACTACAAATGCCAAAGAGTGGTGGTAGAGGGGTGTGGTATTCAAGCACTACTCTCTAAGGGGAAAATAAATCAAGACTCCCAATCTCAGAGAGAATTCTCATGCCCAAAAAAGAAAGGAGGCAAGGAAGGGAGGAGGAGAGAATTCCAATTAGCATTCATGCCAGTTCTTACTTGGTGAAGTCATGGCATCATAGCTTTGTGGATTAAGGATTAAGAGCAAATTTGGTTTAGTGAATATTCCTATTCTGGATAAATGTCTGCTAAGGATAAAGAACACTTTTCTGAACCAGTTGGATAGTTTCTCAACATGCCAATATTTTTATTTTCCTTTAACAATTGCATTAACCTCTATAGAAAAGGCTTAATTTTTCTCCCATCTTTCAAAGGTGAACCTCCCTCCCCAATTTAATCCATTTTCTTGCCTCTAGCCTCTCTGCAGCCTGGCAGACCAGCACCAGGCCAACTGGTGGGATCAGTCTGTGACCCCACTGACAAGGTCAGGGTCATTACTCCGCCAGTTTCCATAGCACTGAATCCAATCTTCAGGGATCACAGTGCAATAAGCAACTGACATCTACAAGATCCTAACGATCATCTCTGAAATAGACTCAGCTCTTGAGAATGCTCATATGCAGCTTTTCTCTTTACATCCTGAATCAAAACTATAGATGGAGATCAACAGAGCAGTGGGGAGTGGCCAGTGCTTACCATCACCCATCTGTGAGGGTCCTCAGGGGGCATGGGGACTTCTGGCTCTCTATGCCAGTCCCACCAAAAACCTGCCAGTTTATCCACCTCCTGGGGCTCCATGTCTAGGCAGTTTTGCCCTTAGATTCCTTCCCCATTGCTTCAGCAAAACAAGGGAACACCACCATAACCTTGGACAAATAACCATATACAAACAGGGATAGCAGTGGGGCAGGGCCACTGTGGCTACATCACTTCCTTCCCTTCAGATTACTGTGGACTCGGCGTCACCGACACCTCCAGATCTGATTGAGGCAGAGACCAGAAGACAAACATGGCTGTTGAGAGTGTGCACTGAGGATGTCAGTCCACAGATCCCAAACCCTGGCTCTCAGTGCCACACTTTCCTCATCTGTAAATGGGAATAATAATAGAATCTGCATCAGTGTCTAAGAATTGAATAAGTTAATTCTGTGAAGCACTCAGAACTATACCTAGCATAGAAGTGCCACTATTTTTAAAATTAGAGTTATCATATTCTTATTTGCAAATGAGCAAAGGTAAGTATCACCTGTATTTTCCCATGGGTGTGACTGAGACTTAGAGGGGTAAAGGAATTTGTTCAAAGTCACAAGATGAGGATATAATTTGCCATCTATCTCACACCAGAAAGTCAACCATAGGGCCTTCCTGGTGGCTAGGGGTTACGTCTCAGTGCTATCACCCCTATAGTCTTCTCCATAGAGAAGAGAAGGAAGGGTAATAGTTTCAAAAAAAAAAAAAAAACACTCAAAGTTATCCTGGCCCTAGTGGGTGACTTGAAGCAGGGTTGCTGATTCCTGAAAGCCTGCCACGAATCTTAGCACCTTCTAGCAGGGAACTGTAGGAACTGAGAGGACCTAGGCATATCTGGCACCAAGAAGCAAAATCAAAGTAAAAATCAAGGTAATAGTTGCCATTCTCAAACTAAACAGGCAACTATAAATCAGAGACATTCTGTAGGGGAGGGAAGGGGAGATGGATCAAAATAGGGTAGGGAAGAGCACAATCTGTGATGGTGCATGGATGAATTGGTGGTGGGAATTTTATGGGGATTACACCTGAGAAGAGAAATTCGCATGTATTGTACAAGAAGGAAGAATGATGTAAAATATACATAAAACTAAAAAGTAGTTTCCATTGGCAGTCTCCCTACATGTTTCTCACCCAAGTCTCTTCCAAGTATCTTTGCCTGTCTCTCCTCCACCCATCTCCTCCAAGTCCCCCAAGTCCCTGGTGCAAGTCTACAGATGAGAAGCAAGCTCCCTTCTTCTTCACGTCTCTACCCAGAGCCCACCTGCCCAACTATGTTACATAGCTTCACCTGGCCACTCAGTTCTGCCCCTCACCAAGAGGGGCAGGGGATAAGGTACCTCTCTCTTTAGTAGATGTCTGTGTAATAATCTCACTTGGTGATAACATCCACGTAGGCAGGGGTCATTTCTCTCTTGCTCCCAGAGTGAACACAGAGCCTAATATACAAAATAATAATGGAATGCCTCTCCTTCAGGATCAGAATTGTTCAACGCCCCCTCCTAACACCCATCCCTTTGTCTCCTAGGAATTAATTCCAGAAATCTCAGGAGCATGCTAAATCTTGAAGATGTGGGCTTGTCCTCACTGGCTCACCTCCATGGAATGTTCCCTTGCTCTAGGAAGACTTGGGCTGTGACACCACCCAGTCAGATAGCCCTGCCAACTTTAGATCCAGGTTCTGTACTTCTCATAAACAGCCCTGGCTTGGGCAAAGCACTTCTGCTGGATAATTATTAGCCAACCTCTTCCAGCATCGCACTGCAGTACAGGACAGAGGTGTCTCCCTTCCTGCCTCCCCACCTTCCCCAATGTCCTGCTGGTATTTCTCTCTAAACCCTAAAGTCATCCAACTGTGTCACACTGCTAGTGGCCTCAGTTAGGTAAATGCCACTGAACAAATTTCCGATTGTCTTTTGGGATAGCCCAACCTAGAAATTCAGAAAAGGTCAGTGGGAAAGCTAAGCGGGAGACACTACATCTTTCAAAGTAACCTGGTGATGAAGCTGGAGATTCTGTGAACACTTGGAAAAGCCCCATTAAATGAGAATCAGTTTCAGGACAAGAGTTTTCCCCTGAGGACAGGCCAGGCCGCTAAGTTGGTGACTCCTCCTCCATCAGGAAGAAGGCGTGTTAGAGACTTACTGACTCCTTCCTAACTGAGCTCAACGGAAGGAATGCAGGGCCTCTCCTGCTTCATCTTTTCCTCCCTCTAATTTTTCTACAGTGCACCTCCAGCTGAAAACAGCACGAGGCTGGCTTTGCCAGAGGAGCCACATCTTCACCAGCCACATAAGCAAACAAGGTCCCAGGCCAGGGTGATGAAAGCCATCAGCATCTCCAGTGGTGCTGATTACCAGGAGGTCACAGTCAAGGGCATGCCCCTCCCACTGCCTGTGGCTGCAGAGGAGACTTTATTGACTTCAAAAATGATGTTTTTAGGGTAAGTTGATCCTCTGCTCACTGGAAGTGCTGCCTTCTGCCTGGTTTTCCTGGCAGTCTTCATCCTTGTCCCAACCCAACCCTGTTTCCAGGGAGGATGAGGGCCCATGCACCCTGTCAAGAATAAGCAGTGCAGTAGTGACAGGGTGAAGGGGACAACTCACTCTCCTTCACCTCAGGAGTGCCCCATCCCCCTGTGACCCCGCCCGCTCTCCATCCCTGGGCCACCTGGGGATGTTTCCTGCAGGGACCACTGCATTTTTTCTTTTCAGACGTACTCTCTGATATGCTTTTTCTCCTTTTTATCAGATACGTGTGAGTAATTCCTTTGCTTCTTGTTAGCAGGTATTTGATAACGTCAGGAGGCTTCTCTTCCTCCAATTATATTTTCTCTCAGTAGCATTCCCTAAGACCTGGTCATATTGGAAAAGCTGAATGTCTTTTTCCTTTGGGAAAATAATTAACAATGCAATAAAAACAAGAATCCTGAGTCACAGTGCAGAAGTCCTTATCTCCTGGGGAAGCTGGCCTAGAGCCTCCCACAGGCTAAGGCTGACTCTGCAGATGCCTCCCCACCTAGCACTGTATGCAAAGAGTACAGAAGAGAAGAGCCTTTGACTGCTGTGTTTAGCAGCTGTCCCCCCCCAAAAACACAGACCTTAGTTCTGGAGACCATAGTTTTTATTAATTGTGTTTGTTGCTGGGCTGCTGTGTTAGACTTGGCTTGTCTGTTTATCTGTTTTAAGGAGGTTGGGGTGATAGTGCTGAGGCTAAAATGACAAACCAGGGTTTCTCAATACCTGGGTCTGTCACCATTGTCACTGCCGGCTAGACCCATCATCCACAAACATTCGCCACATCCACACTGCTTTGGAATCTGGATATCTGGAATCATGAGAAGGGATGCAGAACTGTTTCCATTCTAACAGAAGAGTCTGTTCTCTTTCTGTTTCCAGAGACAAACACGAGAAAAGCTTCAAGGGCTGTATAGTCCTGCTATTCACCCCCAGGATGCAATAATGGCCCCTCTATTCTTGGCACGAAAGAATGGGACAATAATTCCCCACACAGAGGCTGGGGGTGCGTGTAGCGTAGACCCGAGATCTTTACAGAACACAAAATAAAATCAGCCCTTTGAGGGAGGCTCTGGGACTCTGCTTGGGCTGGAGGGAGGGAGGGAGGGGGGTGGCAGTGCCTGGGGGAGCATACAGCTGCTCACAAGCACACCTTCAGATCCCGCAGGACGGAGGCAGTATGAACACTGCTCAGTCAGCTACGTGTTTGCAGACCCTCAGGTATATCCTTAGACTGAATTCATTCAAAAAGCATATAAATACGGAATATTTTGCTCCTCTAAGTTTAAATGTAGGTAGGAAGAATGCGTGCGCAAGCCTACACTGAGAAATACAAGCAACCATGAGAAAATAATATAAACTAATCATGAATGAATGCTGGATTAATATAGCAACACGGCCACCAGCAACACAAGGCCAAGCCGCCCAACCCTGACCTAAAGGGGAATAGGGTGCTCGCTTATGGGTCAAGGTTAGAATAGAGTCCTCACATGACACCGAGGGAAAGACGGAGTGCTCTTCTCCAGATCTTAGGATGAACATACAAGGGAACAGGATATCTAAGAGAGAGGAAATTGCTAAAGACCTGAGTCTTCAGCAGAGCCTGCTTATTGTCCAACCTTGTTCACTGGAGTCAAGAACAGAGCTGCAGCTGGTCACTAGCATTTTCCCAGGAATTTCAGGGATGACAGGTTTTTAGCAGATTTCCCTAGTTTTGAAATGTGAGGATTCTGGTTTGGAAATTTGGAATTTTTGCTTGAAAGTGAATATTGAGGGTTGACACCAACTCTCTGAAGCAATGGCACCATAGGTGGCCACCTGCCCAAAGCTTTGAGGAGTAAGTGTTCATAAGGGATACTGAGCATTCAGCATCATGCTACCTGGATGCCACCCTTGGAATCCAACAACCTACACTGAAAGCTTCTTTAGTCAGTGGGTTAAGACTCCTTTCCAGAGTATCTGAGATCCATTTCAGATCCTGATTCACAAGAGAACAGAGACTGGATGTAGCAGAGAAGTTTGGAACAATAGCTTGAGAAACAGGCAGACCTATGGTTCCAATTTCAGATTTACTTACCTGTCACATACAAGGCTATGGAGAGGAAACAAACTCTGATCTCAGGATCCTGTAAGCAACATTACAATAACCGCATGAACTGCTCACAGTTGTTACAAGGGCTAACAAGACTGATCTTAGTGCAATTTCTGACACTGAATATATACTCAACCTGAGGGAGTAAGTGAACACTAGACAGATGGATAAATGTTAGATCGATAGATGTGTTCCTACACACACACACACACACACGTGCATGAGCATTCAGCTACCCTCCTCCACCTCATACTGCAAGGTCCCTCTCCTTTCTCTAGAGTGCTGTGTACCCACCCCCATGCTGGTAGGAAGACAAGGAGAACACAGGGGAGCATCGCCTGGGAGTGATCTATTTTCTGTACTCAGCATGTTCCCAGAAACCTGTTGTCCCCAAGAGAACAGGTGAAAGCCTGACACTGTCCAAAAAAATGGGGAAAGCTTGCTGCTTAATTTTTTATTAATGGTATTAAAATTTCTTTGCTTAAGTCATTAATCATTAGGTCATTTGAAAGGCTTATGTTTATTCAGGGACCATAAAAGCTCATGGCACTAAAGATGGGTCACAGTGTTATAGAAAGAATATGGCCTTATTTTGTAAGGGAACCAAATAAGGATCAAGGAAAGGAATAAGAATAACAATAATAATAATAACAATAAAGACACAACAAAAACCAAAAATGAAAAGACAAGGACAAATTGGGGACACTTGGTGGGGAGGGGAGAGAGGGAGGGTTGAGGGCAGATGGGAGCACGGGGGACTGAGGTGATGGTGCACTGGTGATATGGTGATGGGGAATACATGGGGATTACAATTGATGTCAAATTTATAAATAAAGGAAGAAAAAAAAATGGCCTTATTTCAGTTCCTCAATCTACTAAGAATGGAACTTCCATAGGATCCAGCAATCCCACTCCTAGGAATATACCCAGAAGACACAAATACACTGATTCAAAAGAATATCTGCACCCCTATGTTTATAGCAGCACTCTTTACAATAGGGAAGACCTGGAAACAACCTAAATGCCCAAAAACAGATGAGTGGATCGGGAAGCTGTGGTCCATAGACACGATGGGATACTATTCAGCAATCAAAAAAGAAAAACTAGACGCAATCATAGGAACATGGATGGAATTGGAATGAATTATGCTCAGTGAAGTAAGTCAGAAGGCCAAAGAAAAATACCAGATGATTCCTCCCCTAGGAGGAATCATTAGGTCATTTGAAAGGCTTATGTTTATTCAGGGACCATAAAAGCTCATGGCACTAAAGATGGGTCACAGTGTTATAGAAAGAATATGGCCTTA
>JAGFMF010011417.1:6303949-6323206 GCA_019455555.1 Galemys pyrenaicus
GGTCATTTGAAAGGCTTATGTTTATTCAGGGACCATAAAAGCTCATGGCACTAAAGATGGGTCACAGTGTTATAGAAAGAATATGGCCTTATTTTGTAAAGGAACCAAATAAGGATCAAGGAAAGGAATTAGAACAATAATAATAACAATAAAGGCACAACAAAAACCAAAAATGAAAAGACAAGGACAAATTGGGGACAGTTGGTGGGGAGGGGAGAGAGGGAGGGTTGAGGGCAGATGGGAGCACAGGGGATTGAGGTGATGGTGCACTGGTGAGATGGTGATGGGGAATACAAGGGAATTACAATTCATGTCAAATATAAATAAATAAATACAAATTAAAAAAATATAAAAAATAAATAAATAAAATGGCCTTATTTATCTTTGCTTGGAATGATTACTTCAATCCAACAATCATTTATCAATTCATTATGGAGACCATACAGTATGTATCTTTGACAAAGGTAAATGTGAAAAACTCAGAATATTAATACTGATGTCAGTGTTTAACAGCTGCCCCCATCTCTTGGTTATTCTCTAGATACTAGTTTCTGGGTTATATACTTTATGCGCATTGTCTTAATTAATCCTCAAACCATCCTAGGAAGGTGCTACTAGCCCATTTTGTGGAATTAGAGGCCTGAACATGTTGGGTCATGAGGTGAGGATGATTATTATCTGCTAAGACAACACCTTATATCACTTCACTGCATTTTCTTAACTGAATATTTCTTAACTGGTAAAAGCAACTGTATTTCTGTACATCACCTGCACCTAGCCTCTATAGTACCAGGAGAACAGTATCTCCTTGTTTTTGTATTTCCTTATCCAAAACACTGAACACTCTGATGGATTTCCAGAAATAGTGAAAGTTAAGAAAAAAATTCAGAACAATTGTGGTCATCTGGCCCAGCATGGAATAAAGAGAGTTGGTAATTGGGAAACACTGAGAGCTCGGTTTTGGCAGCGTACCACAGGACAGCAAAAACAAACAAACAAATAAATAAATAACACCAAAAAAAAAAAAAACACTAACAAACCATTAGAGGAACACCAACCCCAATACCAACCCTACTACTGTTGATCCACGTTGAAATGTGTCTCAGAAAAATCCCTGTGGAACCCCACTGGTGGTGCAAGGGGTTAAATTTTAGCATTATCAAGCTATCTCCAGGCACTGCATGAGTTCCATCCTAGGCCCGGGAGCTAATCCACTGGCACAGCAGACCTCTCCTGTCTGGCCCGCTGCTCCCCTCAGCAGTGCATTTCAGTAGATCCACCTGTTTTGTTTCCCACTCTGTTTCTGATGAATCCTCTCAACCCCACATCTCTGGTCTACACCTAAGCTCTTGTATGCATAAATAAATAAATGTTAAAAAAATATAAAAACAAACAGAAAGTCCCTGTGCCTGATCTACTACCCCAAATTTGAGAGTTAAGTACATTCCATACCTTTCTTGTTAAATTAAACTTAAAGGGTTGATTGACTAAATAGAAAAGAACATTAAATATCCATTGAAATCATGTGTCTGAAAAATAATTACTCTCAGAGGAATTCGAATACAATGTTTATAAAAGAAGCTAAGTAAGGAAGTATGCCAAAATGCCAAAATAATAATAGCAGATATCTCTAGGTATGGAACTATAAACTGCACAAATAAATGCCATCAATTTTTAAAGAGCATAAGCTGATTACCAATACATTTATGAGGGCTCATTCCATTACTCCCGCCTCTGCCCCATCTTTTTCTTTCTGACTCCTTCCTTCTCCATTTCTTCCCAGCAACACTGTCAGCATCATCTTCTACTCTACTTTCTTTAGATACCTCTGCCTCACAATGCCCCAAGCACTAATGCTTTACTCAGTACAAAGAGATATAGGAATGGGGCCTTCTAAGAATAAATACATGCTACAAACAACCTGATGAACAAGTCTAAAGTTGTTACAACAAAATTAAAACCGTCCTTCCCCTCAGCCCAGTGAAAAGTCCTCCCCTCTAGCAACGTTCCAAGAGACATCCTTGGAGAAGCCCAGCCAGATATGGAAAATAATCCCATAAAAGACTTGAACCAACTAGAATCCTGGTATGGAAACTGCTGTTCCTTATGCCCAAGGAAACAGCTATGATAGCAAACAGGAGCGCCTGATCCTTTCATTTCAGAGCCCTTTCATTCCATGCTGTTCATCTTCTCTCATAGCTGTGGATTGACTCCAGGACATGGTATAAGAAAATATTTTAATCTATGAGAAGATGCACAAAAGATGCATACTAGGAGACATAATATGGACATATTCAAGAGAGATATCTGCTCTCTTAAACTGACATACTTACAGATTTGTATAAGGCATGCTATTTAGGCCTCAGAGTCCCCGTTTCAGGGATGGGAAAATAGATTTGTCTGATCTGTTCTGATATCCAAGTAATGCAGCATAAACATGCATCTTCATATAAAGAGGCTTTATATGTCCTTGAAATAGTCATAGTGACAAAGTTATCACTGCTATGGTATCCTGCTATGGGCTGAAAATGTGGGAGAAAAGTGGTCCTAAGCCATAGTATGCAGTATCCAAGATCCATTTCAAAGACTTGTGTGTGCACATACCCAACACGAAGTCAGCATTTGCCTTTTAAAGCTTCTAGTTTGGTGGCACTACCACTTATCCCAATAAGACTGGGCTCTCTTTAATGAGGAAAATGATTCTAGGATGTTGATCAAGTAATATATATTTCATTAGACCAGAGATTTTCATTCTCTGCATGAATTTTTTTTATTTTAACACTCCTCTTTCCTATTGATACAAACTGATCCCGCCAGGATAACAGTAAGCCCAGACTTCTCATAAATATCTGATGCTATGACTGGTTTATCCCTGCCACCCAGTAAGAAGAAGAATAATGGAATCACATGCTTGAACTGACCCAGAAGTAGTAGCCAAGGGCCATAATGGGTGACCACTTTCCAATCTTGAAGAAACTATAAATGAACCGAAATCAACCAACTGTGAAAATTGCCTGAGTCAGGGTCTATGACTCCATCTGAAGCCACACCTGCTCCTGAGTGCCTTGTTTTTCACTACTTACTGAACTTCAATAATTTTAAAGCACTGAAGAATTCAGGAAGCTAAGGTGAGGTCCAGACTGTCTTCCCAAAGCAACTTCCCCATCTTTGTTGAAATGCAACAAGCTCTTTTCTATTTAAAAGTGCCCCCTGCTAAAAAAAAAAAACAACAACAACAAAAAAAAAAAACCAGATGGAGAGAATTTCTCCTCTTGCATTTGGCAAACTGATTAGCTGGAACCCATATGGTTTAGTGGAGGAAGAAAAAGACCAGGTCTTAAAACATAGCTCTGATCCTTAGAGGTCATATAAGAGATCAAATAAGAGATTGAAATATGCATAGACTCTACACATTTTGCCAAGCCAAAACAAGAAGTAACAAAAACATGTCTTAGTTAGCAGTCATGTGGAAGGATTTGTGAAATTTATACTCTAGAATCCTAACTTTAGACCCTGCCTTTAGAGCTTTTCCATTGTAATCCAAGAGTCTTCACACTTCATTTCAGAGGCATGTAATGGAGGCATGAATTCAGAAAGAAGTATGATGGTCAGAAATATTTCAGAATCAACTCTGCTAGGCAGGGTTCTCATGATGGGATAGGCTATAAGTTGAACAAGTGGGGTGGTGGACACCTGTCATTATGTAAATATGTAGATTTTCTTTGGTTAAACTGTTACTATTCAGCAGCAAGAAAAATCAAGAGCTCCTGCAGAGAAGTGATGGATCAGTAGGAAGTATAAATATTCTGTGGACATTTCCACCTATGTTTCAGAAACATAGCTATTCCCCTTGGGTGATGAAGAGTTCTTCTACAATACAACACTGCCTCTATCTGAGTATCAGAGTAAAATATCCTCAAAGTTCTCTTCTGCCCACTGATCCATTTGCCATTGTTTTGGTAATACAAAGCTGTCCTAATGACTTTGGGTACTATCAGTCCTCCAACTTGTCCTTCTTCAACATGGCATTGGCCATTCTGAGTCTTTACCTCTTCATATAAATTCTAGAATCAATTTGTTGATAGTTACAGAATATAAATGTTTTGTGGTTTTATTAGGATTGCATTGAATCTATAGATAAAATTGGAAAGAACTGACCTTTGATAATATAGAGCCTTCCAATCTGTGAATATTGATTTAATTAGTTCCTTAATTTTGCTTGTCAAAACTTTATATTTTCCTTGTATAGATCCTACACGTTTTGCTAGATTAATACTGAGGCATTTCATTTAGGGGCATGTTAATGCATTTTTAATTTCAAATTCCACTTTTAATTTGAAGTTGTTCATCACTGACATATAAGAAAGCCCTCATAAGTTCTGACCCAATTGAATCTTTCATTTTGGTTGTAGAATAAATTATGTAGATAGTTACCTGCCTTTGATGTGTAAGAGAGAGATTGCATTTTGAGTGTCTGTCAGCATTTAAAACATCACATAACAGGACCCTCTCTGGTAGCCTAGAGGCTAAGTCTCTCTGCTATCATGCATCACTATTGAGGCTTGGAATTCAATCCCCACTGAGGGAGCTAACCCACATGGTTCAGCAGACCTCTCCTGTCTCACCACTGCCCGCTGTTCCCCTTAGTAGTTTATTTCCCCTTAGTAGTTAGTAGATCTGCCTGTGCTACTCCCAATGCTTTCTCTAGAGAATCCTCTCCAGATTCATCAGGTCTCTGGTGAAATCTTTCCCTACCCCCACACCTCTGACCTACACCCCAGTTCTTGTATGTTTAAATAAATTAAAAAATAAATCTTTAAAAAAATAAAACATCACAATAAGATGATGTAACTTATTTAATGAAAGACAAATCATTATAAATTAGGCTATATTTTTGGTATTTACTTCCCAAATTGGAAAACCGAGTCATTTTTCAGGATGACTAATAACGAATGACATTAGTGTTTTACAGTTTACTAATATGTTAATATAAGTAACATAATCTTTAAAATATTACAGATGTTCTCCCATTTTATAGATGAGAAAACTCAGTTGCAGATTAGTTTAGTGACTTACCTAAAAGTCACTCTACTAATAAATGGCAGTGCCAGAAATTGGTCCTCACATCTATCTCCTCCTGCTAAATCCCACAATCTTTTTACCATCTCAGTGACTCAGGACAGCAGTGAGAGCTTGCCCCAGCTTCTAGCATCAGACATCTGCTTCCTCTGCTCCCATTTACCATAAAGAAGCAAGACTCCTAAATCTTGGGTTTGCTAATGATTGCACATTCATACCTACTGAGTGACAGAAATATATCTTGGCGAATTATAGTTTAATAATCCCACAAGTCAGCACATTAATGCCCAGAGACAAAAATAAAATGTATGACTGTCTAAATATGCTTAAGGTTATTCTGAATATATTTGAAGGGATTTGACAAACTAAAGTCCTTTGCTAGCAGCACTTTCTACCGCGTCTGGTACATATCTTTCATTCCACATTTTCATCTTCAGCTACACCTGGATCCTCCTGTATACAGTCCTCTCTTAGTGTATTATTTAAAAATTAATTTAAAAAAATATATTCCTAAAAATAACCCATGAACACAAACACAACATAAAGACAAAGAAAACAATGATAAATGCCCATTTTGAGTAAAGAGAGGCTCCAGTCTAAATGGATAAATGTAACACAAACCCTTTCTTTTGAAATATTGTACATGGAAGACTACATTTATTTATGATATGAACGGAAGGGCAAACTAACGTTCGGTAGGTGTCTACTAGCAACTGTATTAAGTGCTTCCACATAAATTGACTAATCTAATTTTTGCAGCAACCTTGGGGCTGCTCTTACCCCTTTTGTACACCAACAAGGAAAGTGATTGCTCAGGCATAGGAGCAAGGCACCCCAATACAATAAGGTCTGCAGGGAAAAGGGGTAAAGCCCAGGACCTGGGAACAACTGTATGTATGATAGTCAATATCCCCAATATTTTATGTCACAGGGATTTTGCTAATCTTAGTTTAATGTGAAATAAAAAATATCCCAGCTGTGTTCAGGAACACAAAACTCTTTTACAGAAAAGTGTCTCCCGAATGGCCCATTTCTCGATACATGTAAACTCTCATTTTAATCATTCATTTGAGTTAATGTTATTGTCTTTGGAATTATCTACTTTGCCTCTGACATTATAAACCTGTCCATCTCACCTATGCTTTCTATATTATCTGGCTCATAAATGCAATCTAGCAATAATGGTGACTTACACTCCTTCAGAAATATCCTACTTCTCATCAGTCTCCATTCTAATTAATGGCTGTGGCCCATTTTGTAATAGTAAATGTGACACAGACCAAAATAATAAAACAACATTTAAATAGTAGGATATAGATATCTAGCTATTGGAAATCATACTTATATAATTGCCTTAATCGATTTTTACAAAACCCTATGAGTGAGTAAGACAGATATTACTTAATTTACAGGCTTTAGTTACAGGCAGATCAAGCAATTCATCTGGCCACACATGCAAATGGGGCTGTGGCTGCTCTAATCTTATCCCCCCACCCCTGCCCTTAATGTTTGCCTTTGTTCCCTTTGGTCTGGGATCCCTTGAACTTGAGAACTCCCTGCCCACAGGCTGCTAGCTCTGCTGGCCCCTCAGTTTCATTTCCTCTGACAGCATCTGGTATGGCTTTTCTTTTTCATGACCTTACAGTCCTTCTCACTCCAGTCCACCTGGCTTCTGAGAAGACAAGTAAAGAAATCTAGAAAGGAACCAGTAATGTGGGGCCTTTCTAGTATCAGAGACAGAGGAATTTGACAAACACTGATGACCAAAACAAAGACCTTGCTTTCAAGGAGCTTATAAACAGGCAGGGAAAAACAGGCAACAAACTAAATAAATAAATAGAACACATGCGATGTTAGAAGGTGATGATGGTTATGCACCAAAAATTAGAGCAGGGTCAGAAAAATGTAGAAAGAAGGTGAAAATGGGGGCTTAAACTCTCTGAGCTAGTGGGGGCAGGGCTGCTGGGGAAGCTGAGGTTGAGTGAAGACCTGAAGGAGGAAAGAGAAGGTTCCAGACAGATCTCTGCAGGCTAGAAGTGAAAGAGCATAGCTACTGTTCTACTACTATCTTGACTAAAATATAACTACTCAACCACCAGACCAAACTTAAGACATGGGCCTCAGGAAAGCAAGGTTTTACAAAATAAGAAGCACATCAGAAAAGTGAAGAACAGAAAGTTCAGCCCAGATGGAACAGCACCGTGGAGGAGTCTACTAACCACACACTGGTGGGGAGCAGAGGGGAGCTGAATTCAGGGAGGATGCAAAGGCACCAAAGAACAAGCGTGGTGATGGTGGACTCATTTCAGGGTCTACCTAGCTCTATTTCTTTGGAAAACCTCGACTAAAATAGTGGACTTTCTTCTTTGGAGCTGATATCCCATGTTGGGAAATAGCCTGAGATGTGTCTTGGTCCTATGGTCAGGGCACACAAGAGACTGGCTAGCCAGGGACGGATGTCCAGGCATGATTGGGGTGGACAGCCAGGGATGACCCCCACCATGGATGCTACAGCATGTCAACAGCAGCAGCAGTCACAGACTGGCCACTTATTATGTGCCAAGGCACTATACATGTACCTGGCACATGTGTATGTATATATATGTATGTGTGTATGTGTGTATGTGTGTATGTATGCATGTATGGCTGGATACACATATACTATATACACTATACAGGCACTTCATCCTCCAAAGAGTCTAATGAGACACACCCTTCCTTATTCTCTAGACGAGGTCCAGAGAGGATAGATGATATAGCCAAAGTAGAGGCAGATTTCAGGTAGACCTGTTTGACTCAAAAAACCAGGAGGTCCTCAGAGCACTAATATTGATCAAGTTAGAGAAACAACTCTGCTCAACATCACAGGTTAGCTACTTCAGAGTGAGACAATCTTCTCTTTAGATGTTTAAGCGTGAAAACATCTAAAAAACATCACTGGTCAAGGATGGTGAGGGTAGCCAGGGAGGTCAAGAATAGTGGATTAATGGAAATAACTCTCTGTGCCTTGTGAAAATAATTTCAGATTTCTTTCAGTCACCTGCATTTGAATAGAGTAATTCTGAAAGGCTAACACAGGGCACAGAATTCAGAGGAGCCCAGAAACCAAGAAGGCCATTAATGCCAGGGGCGGGGGTCCCCAGTTCTATTCTGACAACATCAGTACAGCAGGTAGAAAATCATTTCCACTTGGTCCCATGCATGTGCACACATGCACATTATAATATTTTGTTTGCAGATCTGCCTATTTACATAGTTAATTTGGGATCTGTTTGCAAACACAAATTAGTTTGGTGCAATTACTTCGTGCACGGACACGGAGTTCTCTGCATCAGCAGTTTAACAGCATTGAGAGTGACTGTATAGTAGCATATGGCTGTCTATATATAATCACAATATTACCTGCACATATTAGTTACATAACAGTTACATTATAATTAGTTCTGTTTTTAAGCCATTCAAAAGGGAAAAAAAAAAGGTCTTTTAATTAAATCAGCAAGGTATTTTGAGAAGAGAGAAGTGGGAGCATGTGCTAATGATTTACAAGGCTCCATCAACTGAAATGTGACATGCATGCTTGCACCTTTTTGGTTCCCATATGGGAAGAAGCTTTTGTAATAATGATACTGAATTTTACCTTCTCTTGACCTGGTAGTTCTCTGGCCATAGATCTGAAGCTGCTTTCTGACTCACCCACATGCTGACTTCAACCCTGGAGTCAGGGAGATGACTGTCAGAATTGAGCAGGACCTTTGTCTGACACTGCCCAAGGAAGATGACTGAGGCTCAGGCAGGCAGAGTAACAGACTCTGCCTCACAGAGGTTAGTGGGAAAACCAGAGATCAGAACCCAAGTCTGATGCTGAATCAACTGCATCACAACATGGCCGTCACACCTTTTAATGGTGACAGTCCATTAAGTCCATCTCCCCAAAGATTAGGGATTCACACCTATTAGGCACTCTCAGAAAGTGAAATGTTACCACACACATCAGTGAATGATCGATAAAACACAGGGTTATGGAGCTTGTCCCGTCATCCGAGCAAATATGTGACAATATTCCTGTTTCTTCCCGCGGTGTCTAGCACATGTGCTGAAAGATGGATGCAGCCTCCTGATGACAGGGGTTCAGCCCAGTGTGTTAGAGTGGAACAAGCCCAGCTCTGGCATTTGAATCTCAAGCATACTATTCACTTGGTGACGTTGGGCTGGTTATTGAACCTTCTCGTGATTTCTCTATGATACCAAATTACACAGTTAAGTGCTTCCCTCTTCTTTTCATTATAAAAAGGAATTTTTCTTTCAACAAGCACTGTGTTAACATGAGTATCAAATTATAAGAGGCAGTGACATAATCTCAAGGTTGATACTGCCTTCTCATCGCAGAGTGGGGTGGGTCAGAATATTCCTTACACCCAATTTCCCCCATGCTGCCAAATACAATATTGTCTCCATTCTCTCTTATGGAGAAAATGTGAACTTGGAGCCTAGGGGAGAAAAACCACAGGATGCTGTTATTATCACCAGGCCAATTGAGGAGAACAAATAGCATCTCAGCATAATCAACGTCTTATCCCAAATCGTTTCTGTCCTTCCTCCCTAGTACACCATTTAACACTCCATGCAGAAGAGACTAAATATCCTTAGTTGCATAAGACAAGAAACAGACCACAGAGGAACAGGATAAGAGATCGCTGGTGTCCATCAGGAACAAATGACCATGTAATAACTCTGTAATTACATGGTAACTAGAACTGATTGAGCCTGTAAATTATATCCTTGTCACCTCTGGGTAATGATGCAGCTCTATCTTCCATCTACAGAGAGCAGCAGCACATGGTCCATAGTCACTGAGAGATAAGGGAATTCTTGGCTGTTAAAGCAGATTTGCTACTGATGATAGGTGATAGAGAGACAGGCTGAAATCTAGAATTTAATGATTTTCCAGTTGAGACATTACTGCCTCGCCATCCATAGCAAGACATCCATTACCTAGCTAGTGTTCTCCATCCCTAATCAGAAGGATTGATTAAGGTTCCCAAAATTAGAGACAGAAGAAATAGGCTTCCCAACACATGCACAAAGAAACACTGCCCAAGTGTGTGGGCATGCACTCACCAACAGCCAATGCACAGCCCCAGAAACATTTAATTTGCAGACCTTTGAAACATCACTATTAAAGCATTTCACCGAATATTTTAATACTGGGAAGAATATTGTCTCTTTTTATGCAACATTCTCTCTGGGACCATTATGCACAGGCATTAAGAAATTCTGTGTGGTAGATTATTCAGCAAATATTGTTTGACAGCCGACTGTGCATATTGCATTCTGCTAGGTGTTAGAGAGGAAACAAAGAATCATAATATTCAGTTCTCTCCCTTAAGGATCTGAGTCCAGTGACATAGGTAATATAAATACATAAAAAATGAAATTATAATGCCACAAGGCAATATATAATTAACTGTCAAATGACTGGTACAGACGAGAGCTATAGAAATAGAGAGAAGAGGGAAATCTTTTTGGGGTGGAATAAGTGTAAATATAGCATCTTATAGATTAAAATGAACACCTCAGGAGCTGAAATATTGAGTTCATTTATGGTCTATTAGAAAAAGACTTCAATTTTTTCTCCATCTGTAGTACTTACAGTCCCTTCTATAAGAACAAATAAACAACATCAGCAACAACAACAACAACAAAATATTATTTTCATTAATGGAAAACAGAAACCTTGGGAAGAAAAATATCAGAATGATGAACATCAATGTGTTTAAAGCTGTGGATAGCCAAGGTGGTAGGAAATATATGACTGACTCCAAGATACCTGCAGCATTTGAATGTTTACAACTTGGGCGCATAGGTAGATAATCTGTCCATGGTAGTTGGAACATTGTCTGATCGATATGGGTATTTAGCAAAGAGCCCAAACCTGGATATTTATGATCATCAAGTTGAAAAAGTGCCATGTCTTAATTGTTGAGCCATGACACTGTTAACCCGGTGAACAATGTATTGGGGATCAATGTGGGTATTTCTGTAAAAAGAATGTCTCTGGGGAGAGACAGAGAGACTGCTTGTTCTTCCAGATTCCTCTGCCCTTAAACTCCCAAGCTTTTTATCATTGCCCACAGCTAGGTGTCAAGGGAACAGCAGCATGATAGAATTACTGTATCGCAATCACTGAGAATGAACCAAAAGGCTTCTTGAGTTTAATCTGGATTTAATGCAACCCCATTTGCTATCAACCAGTCACCCACTTGAGCAAGCTTTTGACAGGCTGACCTTCCAGTCACAGAGCTTCCAACAACATTTACCCTGCAAATATTTGTCACTGGTGTGTGACATGCACAGAAACACTTAGTATAGATCTTGAAGTTAGTTATACTGAGATCCAGACTTTTTGGACACTTTGGAGATGCAAATCTTAGTTAGACCCATAAGCGTCAAAAGAAGACAATCTCTGGGTCAGAATAAGGTAGGTGAGGACACAGAGAGTTCACATTTACCCATGGAAGAACTTTAAAAATACACCCTCTAGTCTTTGAAACAAGGAGTTAGCATGTCCCCAGACTGTTAACAATTCAGTAGGGCACAGTGAAGATATTTCTCATTCTGAATAAATGAGCACTAGTCCAATAAAAACATCTTCCACAATCACGAGAATTCTAGTAAGGATAAAAAGAGCCATACGTTTTGATAGTAGCAGAAAAAGAAAAAAAAAGTCCTTAGTTAACTATGACCTTGATACACTACTTATCTCTGGCTCATAATTTCCTTACTAAAAAAAATAAGATTAGATGAGATGATCTTAAGGTCCTTCCTAGATTGAATATTTTATGAACTTGAAAGGCGGCAATGATCAGTTCTTCAAAAGTTAATGAAGAGTAATCACAGCCTCATTCTCAAGCTGTAGATAAAGAAAAAGAGACTTGTGTTTTAACCAACCATTAAGTCTATAAAGCAGTTCTTTAATGTAGGTTCCTAACCTAGCTCTCACTTATAATACATTTACTCTCACAGATTCAGGCAAGAGCTTAGGGACTGCAACCTGGTGAGCCATGGCTGGTCTGCAGAGGTCTCTATTCATATTTAAGAATCACATTGGTAATTATCCTATAGTGGCACCTATGTCACACACACAGCATCTGATTCCCATGAGACATTTCCACAAGAAGGCACCAGCATCAGGGAAATATCAAACTGCTGCTCAGCAAATTAGTCTTCATTTGGTTTAGGAGGCAGGTCTTCTGCTAATCAGATCCCAACATAGTGACAGAACTGGACTTCTCTCTACACCTGCAATTCTCATTTTATTTATAGTGGCCACAGGATCAATATCCTCCCCTGGAAATAAAGCTTTCTATTTTGCATTGGAATTTATCTTCAATAGCTGCTGGAAGTCATTATCACATAATAATGTTCTAGTCACTACTCATGTTATCTCTTTGACTAGGCAGATTGCCAGACATTTGACTGCCTGACACCAAGTCCATTTGGTGCACGACAAAAATAAAACCTTATGTTGCCTGGAAATAACATGAAGACACACTCATCATTTAGTCAAGGATGATTGGGCTACTTTCTCTTTCTGAGTAGTTGTCAGAATTCATGTAAATCATCCACCGCTTTTTTCCTACACTCATAAGCACACACTCATTCCTTGTGTAGAGCAAGCATGAAGAAAAAATCTTTTGAAGGGGGTAAAACTATTATGAACTCTAGAGATGAGGCCATAAGATCTAAACGATAATATGTCTGAGGCTATATCTGAACCTTGCCTATCTTTGAGTGGATTCACTGATCTAAATATCATTTCTGCTGAGTTCAGAAACATTTCTTGAGATACTCCCAAGTGAAGAGAACTAATCTAGGTATTCAAGGTTCAGTGATGAATGCAACATTTCTCCCTAGAGAAGTTTAATTCAGAAAGTTAGGCAAAGATATGTACATATTATGTCAACACAATATGATGAGAAGCAAACAGAATGTTGTTGGAATACCAAGGAGGAACACTATAACTTACTTATAATTTCAGAGGTGTCTTCTTAGAAGAGATATCATTTGAATCAGTTGTCTTAGAGTATGAGTACCTGAAAATGAATGAAAGGATAGCTTGGAGGATATCCCTCTCTGGGATCATCAGAAATAAACAAAGGAAATTGGGTGGCGGAGTAGAGATTGGTGAGTATAGGTGATATCAGAAGATCAGAATCGCCAGAATTTGAGGAAAGCATGCAGGACTTTACTTCCTCAGTCATCAGGGCATGTTTCCTTGGATATGTTGAAATTGAGGGATTTATTAAACATTGATTTAGATGTATCGCACATAGTGGGGAATATTTTGATTATTGACAAGCAAATGATCAGAGTCAGAGATAGCAATTAGGGCACAGACACCCATAAGCAGCAGGATATCCAGGAAGTTGGTAGAATTTTCCACGGAGAGGGTTAACAATTTTGGGTCATGGACTGGACCGATGTTTAAGGTGTTGGCACACGAGGGAAAAACACACACAGGAAACAAAGTTAGAACAGCTGCAGCAGCATGAAGAAAATGAAGCCAGGAGGGCAGCATTGTGGAAAGTAAAACTCTCAGGAAGAGAAGGGAGTACAATTTGAATGTAATGGTAAAAAGGGCACTAGAGAATGCTTTGTTGAAGGTGGTTGCAATATATGCAGCAGTTCGAATATAGATTCCAGTTGATTAAGGAATTAGTAGAAACTAGGAAGTACATTATTCTTTTAAAATGTCAATAATAAAAAAAAAAGATAGAGAACAAGCAAGAGGGGGACTAGAGAGAGGGTCTGGACATGTTATTTTTGGGGAGAGAAAGTCAGTAGAGAATAATAGCATTTAGAGACTCTCACACAGAAAAGATTATATAACAGATTGTGACTCTAAGTAAAATATTATTTTCAACATTCAAGATAAATACAGGCCCAAATGCATTATAGACTTTCACTTAACCCTCTCTCTAGCTGGACTCTCTCCTGAGCCCTAAGTTCACATGTACAATTGGATATTTGTCATCTCCCCTTGAAAGCCTAAACAAACACCTCAAAGCTTATAATGATCAAAGAAGGAGTCCAGATTCCCCACCCTCAATGTTCAAGTCTGTTACTTAAGGCAGGCTTCCTACAAAAAGCCTTGGAGACCTTGACCATTCTTTTCTCTTGTGCCTAGTATTTCAACTATCAACTAACTCCTGGTGGCTTTTCCTATGAACAAGATCCAGAAAACAACTAATTCACCTCTCCCCACTTCTTTTTTTTTTAAAAATATTTATTTATTTATGCACACAAGAGCTGGGGTACAGGTCAGAGTCGCGGGAGGTGAGAGGATTCACCAGACAGAGTGGAGAGCAGAACAGGCAGATGAACTGAAATAGACTGCTGAGGGCAGCAGCGGGCGAGGCAGGAGAGGTCTGCCTTGCCATGTGGGTCCCCTCCCCGGCTGGCCGCAGGGATTGAACTCGTGCTGCAGTGGCTGCGCTTTGCTTCATAGTGCGTTGCTTAACCCACTGCGCCACCAGAGAGGCCCCTCTCCCCACTTCTATAACATGGCCAATGTCACACACTGCTTCTCTGGAATATGTCAACAATCTTCTTAGTGGTCTGCCCATTGTGACTTTGACCCTTAGAGTCTGTTTCTCTCATTTTTCCACTTATTCTTCAAAAACAAAAGTTAGAAAAAGTCACTCCTTGGTTCAATATTATTTAGTGATGTCCCTTCACATAAACAGTAAAAGTTAAAGGTGTTCAATTGTCTACAAATCCCTCCTAGATTGGTGCAGATTGAATTATTGGCTACAGCCCTTACACTCCTTTTCCCTCCCACTGAGGGCATACTTTCTTGTCTGTCAATATGAGGCTTGGCCACTGGACTTGCTTTGCTTTGGCTTCTGGGATATCAGCAAGCAAGAGGTGAACAGACTTGAGGCTTGCAAAATGAATGGGTGTCCTTTGATGGTGAACGGGTGAATTGGTGATGGGAATTCTATGGAGACCACACTTGAGAAAAGAAAGCAAGCATTGTAGAAAAATGAACAATATGTAAAATATAAATGAATTAATTACAAAAAAAATTAGAAAAACGAATGGGTGTTAGGATCCCTAGTATTCTGGTACTCTACCCAGAGAAAAGATTTGGAGGAAAATTCTGACTCTTCAGCCTAGATCCAGAATGAATACATGTAAAAGTGATCTGAGCTCAATTTGTATTCTGCAGTCTTCCAGTCAATTAATCTACAAGTCCAAAAGTGAGAAAAAAAATACTATTGGCGCATATGCCCCTGAGTTTTATATGTAGCACTGTTGTGGCAATAGCGGATACACAGAACCAGACTCCCACTCTCTCTCCCTTCTCATCTGTTTCTTCCCTTCCACCCCTCACTGCTATGGAGATGGTTCTCTTATTTTACCTGACTATACTATACTATACTATACTTTACCCTGCATATACTCCTGCCACAGGACCTTTGTACATGTAGTTCTAGCGCTCTATCCCACAATATCCAGGTGGCTTCTTTCCTCATTCAGGTCTCTATTCAAATATTGTCTACACAAAGAGGACTTCTATAACTACCTCTTCCCCCAGCCCTCTCTTACCCTTGTATTGTTTATTTTCTCCATAATACAGCTGGCATATTATACATTTATTTATTTTTCAGCCTACAGGCAAGGGTCTATAACTTACTTTTATGTTTATAGTCTGCTTAGTAATTAAACAAACATAAGTTTAGGTATCCCTGCTGATTTTCAATTTCCCCTATCCTATAGAGCAGTGTTTTTGCAACTGCTGTTTGTTCACCATGAAGTGATATGTGAGATGATTTTAGTAGACAAATGAACAGATTTTTATATAAATAAAATATATTTAATTTTATTTTAGGTTGAGTGAATGGACTTGGGCTTTAAAAGGACTTTGTGAAGGAGGTGGGAAGGTGAAGATAAGCATTAGGAAGCAAGGCAGCTAGTGTGCTTAGGTACAAATGGTCCCAGTGACCTCTAGAGCCCTTGAGAACGGCTCTGCCTTCCAACAGAGTAGCTCCATGACGGATGTTTACAATAATGACCTGAGTAACAAAATAAGATAAATGATATTCTCTATGCTTTGCTCAATAAGACAGAACAATAATATATTTTAGAGAAAGAACTCTATCAAAGAGAATTGTAATGTTTTAAGTTCAATTTAAAGGATGATAGCTCAGTTATATGACAAACTCATTCATGTGGAACACTGCTGGTACCTCATAAATAAGACTTCCCTATATAAACATAAGGGTTCATAATGAATTTGCTGATTATTTTTTTCCTCATGAATAATAGGCAGAATTGATTTTATACCCACTCCTCTTTGCTGACACACCTCCTCCTATTCTTATACAGTTTTATTTTCCTCTTATAACCACATAGGCAGATATGGAGAAACACAACTTAGAATAGAAATCCATTTACAAAAACAAAAACAAAACAACTTTGCAGGAACCAGTACAGGGATAGGAAAATGGAAACTGTAATTGACGAATATTAGAAAGCTCAGCACAGACAAATCAATGAGTTAAAAGCTCCAGCGGGTCCTAGTCTTAAAGTTGTTGCCACTTGTTTGTACATTTTGCTTCCAAAAGCCCTACAAGGTTCTCATGGAAAAGATAAAAATAAATTCTCTCATGTTTCCAGTGGGAGAAGAAAGGCAGCCATTTTGAAATATACCCAGAGTGTTCTATTCTTCTTAACCAGGCCTAATATACTTGTTAAGAGCAAGTATTTTTATCAGAGTCTAACTGATATGAGAAAGTGAAACACCTGAATGCAGTCTCTGTGGTCTCACTGTCTCATCTATGTTGGTGGGGGCATGAGTTGCAATTGTGAAGGTAACAGTACAAAGGCATAGAATTAAATACTGAGACCTAATTATAAGACTATCAAAAGCTTCCCTGCCACCTATATCTATTGACACATCAACTGGCACTACTACTAACATAGACATAAAGTGAAAGGATTGTTTACTGGTTCCTGCAAAGTTGTTTTGTTTATCTCTAAGTTATTTAACAAGTTTCTAGGGAAATATGCAGTAAACAGAAAGGCATAAACAAGGACGCCTGAGGAAAATTTTTAAAAATATTTATTTTATTTATTTATGCATACAAAATCTGGGGTGTAACTACAAAAGATGTGATGTATGTATAATGGGAGTACCAGAACAAGAAGACAGAGAAAGTATCATACAAATATTTGAAGTGATAATGACTAAGAATTTCCCACAGTTAATGCGAGACCCCAAACTAGATCCTGGAAGTTCAGAGAAACTGAGCAGGAAGTTCAGAGGACACCAAAAAATCTACACCTCAGCATATCATATTGAACTGTAGAAAATCAAAGATAAAGAGGAACTATTGAAAGAAACCAATGGTGACATGGTTGGCGGAAGGACCTCGTCTGCAGAGAAGCAAGTGTAAGAAGAATTACATCAAACTTCTCTTCAGAGAACAGAGGGGAGTGAAATATTTCCTATGTTAAAAGAAAAGAAACGCTACACTAAAATTATTCTTCAAAAGTGAAAGAAAAGGGCCTCCCTGGTGGCGCAGTGGTTATAGTCTCAGAACTATCAAACTATCACCAGCCACTACGGCTTAAATTTGAACCCCGGCCAGCGAGCTGACCCAGAAGGTGCAGCTACTCCCTTATATCTTATATCTTATATCTTGCCTGCTACTCTTATATCTTGCCTGCTACTCCCTTCAGTAGTGTATTTCAGTCAACCTGTCTGTTGTGGTCCCCATTGTGTCTCTGGTAAATCCCTTCAACCCTTCCACCTCTGGCCTCTATCCCAGCTCTTGTATGCATAAGTACATAAAATAAATATTTTTTAAAAATCAAAAATATATATAGAAAAAAAGTGACAGAGAAATGCTTTCTCAAAAAATAAAAATGGAGAGAGTTTGTTGTCAGTAGTCCTGCTTTGGAAGAAATGTAAGTGTTCTTCAGAGACAAGGAAATCGATGTAGTCAGAAACTCGGTTCTGCATAAAGTGATGATAATTTTGTTTCTCATTTTTATTTATTCAAGACATTGCTGTCAATCAGAGGTTCTCATCAGCCAAAGACAATCAGCACTACTCCATCAATTTGATGTAGTTCCAGCCTAAAGCAAAGAAACTTGACATTTCAGTTATCACGTGTCACTTCACCCAGTAAAAAGAAGATGGACATTCAGAGTTTTGAAATGTTGATGATCGCTGGAGGGCCTTCAGGGGCTTGTGGTAGGGACAATTGGTTAACTCCATTTTTTCCCACCCGAAAGACTTATACTAAATTAGGATAATTCTTAGGATGCATTTATTTTGTTAGTTTATTTTGGGCCCTATTTTGCTATGAGTAAATCGAGAACTGGAGTGTGAATAAGGTCTATGTGATTCTACTTCCACATCTTATGGCCAGGAAAGGGGAGTCAGAATGGCTATAAACATGGGGAAAAGGCTCTTTTAATTGCTAACTGTATCTTAATATTATGTTTTGACTCTGTCTATTTCTAAACCGTTTTACCTAAACCAATTCCACTCTCCCTCATCCAGTTTCCTTCTTGAATAGGGACACAACTGCTTGTCCTCATCATCTCTCTCCCCAATCAAGAGCCAGGCTACTTATCAAAAGAAAGCTACACAAAAAGTGAAAGAAGTCAGAAAATGAAAAGAGACAATTACTGGGTAGTGTCACATATGTGGACAATAAATAAACAAATCAAATGAACAAATAAAACACAACAACAAAACTCTTAAACTCTGAGAAAAACCCCTCTGGGGGTTACCAGAGGGAAGGGAGGGTTTGGGCGGAATGGCTAGAGGGGATAGATTTGATATCAGAAAATGGCATTAGAACATTGGTGATGGTTTGGGTGCTCTACATAAACTGAGTGATATGTAAAGTCATATTCCTGAAACTTACAGCTTTGTAAACCAATGGAAAAATCAATAAAATTGTATTTTTAAAAATATGTATCCTGGGGCCTCCCCTGGTGGCGCAGTGGGTTAAGCAACGCACTACGAAGCAAATCGCAGCCACTGCAGCACGAGTTCAGTCCCTGCTGCCGGCCAGGGGGGGGACCCACATGGTGTGGCAGACCTCTCCTGCTGTGCCCGCTGCTCCCCTCAGCAGTGTGCTTCTGTTGATCTGCCTG
>JAGFMF010011417.1:6332779-6366848 GCA_019455555.1 Galemys pyrenaicus
GAGGGTGCACAAGGGACTGAGGTGATGGTGCACGGGTGAAATGGTGGTGGGTACTCCCTGGGGACTACAAATGATGTCAAATATAACTAATAATAAAAAGAAAAAAAAAAGAAAAGATGGAAAGTAAATGACTAGGTTGTAACTGCAATCCATAGGAAGAAATAAGTAGAAGAAATGGTAAATATGGAGCACCATTTAAAAACCTCTATACATATTAGTTCTCATTTTCTCTTACATCATAATGTATTATAGCACTGAATAAAGCAAAAAATGTAATATTGTATTGTTGGACTATTATATAGTCATAATTTAGATACCTCTAAAATAATAGCACAAAGAAGGGGAGAAGTAGTGCTACAGTAGAGCAAATGTTCTACATTTTATTGGAATTTAGTTAGCATTAATCTGAAGTGGATTGTCATAAGCTAAACTGAATCGTAAAATCATTAAAGCAACCATTAAAAATGTAACTCAAATATATAAAAAAGTGACAAAAGAAAAATTAAAATGATACACTAAAATATTTAACACAAAAACGAAGTCAATTTAAAAGAAAGCAAGGAACATAAAAGATAGGAATCATACCGAAAAAATAGCAAAAAGTCAAATGTAAATCCAACCATAAAGCAATTATTATTAAATAAAAATGGTATAAATATAATAATTGCAAGGCAATTGTAATCAGACTGAATAAAACATTATTGTCTTACTGCAAGCTGTGTAAAAGAGATACAAATTATTAGGGCTTCCCTTGTGGCACAAGGGGTTGAGAGTCTCTCTGTGGAGCCCTTCTGCAGGCACTGAAGTGAGAGTTACATCCCAGGCCAGCGAGGGGACCCATATGGCTCAGCAGACTTCTCCTGCCTCACCCACTGGTCTTTTCAGCAGTGTATTTCAGTCCATGTACCTGTTTTGCTTCCCTCTCTGTCTTTGGTGCATCCTCTCACCTCCCACCTCTGGCCTGTACCCCAGCTCTTCTATGCATAAATAAATAAAATCTTTAAAAAAGGAAGATACAGATTATATTCAAAGCTACAAGGACAAATTGGGGACACTTGGTGGGGAGGGGAAGGGGGAGGGTTGAGGGCAGATGGGAGCACGAGGGACTGAGGTGATGGTGCACCATGACATAATGATGGGGAATACATGGGGATTACAATTGATGTCAAATATATATAAATTAAAAAAAATTAAAAATCCCTACAGTCTTTAATTTTAGTTGGACATCCATGAAGTATTTTATTACTGGAAAAATATAAATAACCAAATAAAAAAGTATACTGTAAAAAAAAAAAAGAAAGTAAAAGGATGGATAGGTAAACCATGAACACACTAAATGCAAGAATGAAGGCATACAGATTGGAAAATAAGAATTTCAGCATCAGACAAAATAAACTTTAAGACTAAATACATCTTCAAAGAGAAGGGGAGTTAATTTCATAATTAAGTCCAGACAGAACTCATTTTATAAAGGGGTCATACATCTAGAGGATATAACTCTGATAGATGTAAATGTGATTAAAATATAGCCTCAATATACTGAATGCACAAATTTAAAGAGAAAATAGATTAATCAACATTAAAGTTGGAGACTTTAATACCTCACTCTCAACAACTGATAGAACATCTAAGAGTCTCGAGCAACACCATCAACCAATATGACCTAAATAATTTCCAAAGACTCCAACAAATGTTCATGCGCACATGTTTATTTTAAATGCATGTGGCACATTTTCTAGGACTAAACACATGGTAGACCAGTCTCAATACATTTAAAATGATTGAAATTGTGGGAAATGTATCCCCAATAATGACAGACTTAATAAATATGGAAAAGCACACATATTTAGAAGTTATACAATATACTTATAAATTATGCATGGATTAAAGAAGAAATCACAAGTATATTTTGAGCTGAATGAAAACAAAAACATAAAAATACATGGGATGTAATAAGATAGTATTTAAGGGGAAATTTACAGATAGAAACACATTAGAAAAGAGGGAAAGTATCAACTCAGTAATATAAATGTCCACCTTAAGAAACTAGAAAGGAAGTGAAAACAAAGTAAAACAGAAGAAGAGATATAAAAGTGATTTTGAGGGAAAACAATGACATATAATTAGAAAAAATAGTCAATGAAAAAATTATTTTTAGAAAAGTCAAAGTTGAGAAAGCTTTAGTTAGACTAGTCAAAAAAGAAGAAAATAACCAAAGTCAAATAAAGGTGGAGTTATGACCCCACAGATCCAAAGATTCAGAAAACAAGCAAATTAAACAGTGTTTTAATAATTTTATGCTAACAAATTAGATAATTTAGATAAAATGGACAAATTTCTAGGAAAAGACAATAATAAAAAAGACTCATGATGATATAGAATTAAGTCTAAAAATTAAATTAGTAATTAAAAATTTTCACAAGGAAAAGTCAGGTCCATGCATTTTCATAGCTGAATTCTATCAAATATTTGTAAAAGAAAAAAAATATTGATTTTTCTCAAACTCTTTTAACAATATAAAGATGGACCACTTCCTCACTCTAGGAGATCAATATTCTCTAATATTAAACCATATAAAGATATCACAGGAATAAAACCCCAAAGCTTTAAATAAATATCCTTCATATACACAAATGCAAAGTTCTTTAACAAAATATTAGTGAACTGAACCTAGCAATATATAAAGAGGATTATATGCCAGGATCGACTGGGACTTATCACAGGAATGGAATTAAATTTAGTACTGAAAAGCAATTAATGAAATACACCACATAGTAGAATAAAAAAAATGCCACATGGTCACATAAATAGGTAAAGAAAAAAAAAACTTGATAAAATTAAACCACCATTCACAAAAATTTTTCTCACAAACAGGACCAGAAAGAAATACCCCCAACTTGACAAAGTTTGAAAAATCTTTAGTTAATACAACAATGATGAAAAGCTGGTGCAAAGAGAAGAAGAGAGAGAAAGAGAAAGAAACAAAAGACATCTAGTTTGATGAGGAAGAAATAAAACCATGTTCTCTGTGATCCTTGATGTAGAAAATTCTAGAGTTCACAAAGAAACTACTAGTACAAATAATTTTTTTAATGTTGCAGGAAATAGCATGGATAAACAAAGAAAGAATTGTATTTCTGTATACTAATAACCAGCAAGGCAAACATGAAATTGAAATATAATTTAATTCATAGTATTATAAGAAAGGATTAAATACTTAGGGATAAATGTTTATACTGAAAATCATAAAACAGTATGGAGAGAAATTAAAACAGAACTAAATAAATGAAAGACATTCCATGTTCATGGATTTGAAGACTCAATATTGTCAAGACAGCAGTTCTCCTCAAATTGATCTATAAATTCAGTGCAATTCCTATCCAAATCTCAGCAGGCTGGTATACACTGACAATCTGTTTCTAAAGTGTATGTGGAAATGCAAAGGCTGTAGAATACCAAAAACAGTTTTCAAAGAGAAGATCAAAATTATAGGACCTGTACTATCTTGATTTCAAATTTACCATAGAGGAACAGTTATCAATAATCCACAGTGTTAGTGCAAGGATAGGCATTTAGCTCAAAGTAACAGAATTGAGATTCCAGAAATAAATCTCAACTGAATTTTGACAAGGGTTAAGACAATTCAATGGGAGCAAGGGAGTATTTTCAACACATGAAACCTATAAAGTTAAATATTCATGTGACTAAAAATTAATCTAAATCCTTACCTTGTATCATATTCGGAAAGAACTCAAATTGAAACATGTATCTACCTGCAGGAATTAGCATTATGATACTTCTAGAAAAAAATATAGGTGAAACTTAATAACCTCAGATAAGCAGGAAGGTTCATAGATATTACAAAAGAATGATTGGTTAAAGAAAAAAATGATAAATTGGGTGTCATTAAAATTAGAAACTGTATTTTTTAAAAAAACATGGTTAAGTGAATTAAAAGACAAGCCAGGAACTGGGAGAAAATATTTGTAAATCATGCATCTAATAAAGGACTTCTATTTTGTAACAAGGAGGACATAAATAAATTAAGAAATATTCACTTACAGGTGATTGGCTAGAAAAATTTTTGTAATATATACACAATAGCTATAAAAAGAAAAGATGATGAATTCCTACCATTTGCAAAAACATGGATGGACCTAGAGGGTATTATGCTTAGTGAAATGTCAGAAACATAAACACCATATGATTTTATTCATATGTGATACATAAAGAAAAAAAAAACAAACTAAATAAAACAAAAGTAAACTTTTAGACTACAAGACCAAATTCATTGTTACCAGAAGGAAAGAGGTTGGGGAGAAGGCCAATCAGGCAAGAAGGGTAAATGTATGGTGAAGTATGGGATTTACATTTCAGTTGTGAGCACAATGCAGTTTATATTGGTATTAATTGATAATGGTGCACACCTGAACCTGTATAATGTTAAATTTAATATTAATTCAATGAAAGATATAATGATGAAAAGAAATCACCAAAGAATTTGAATAGGCACCTTACCCAAGAAGATACAAAAGGGATTATAAGTGTATGAGAAAATGTTCACCTTCGTTAGTCATTAAGGGAATTCAAATTTAAACCCACAAGGAGATCCACTTGTAGTTTTACATGTCTCCTAGAATAACTATAAAAAATTATACTGTAACAAGTGTTGGTGAGTATGTCAAAGTAATGGAGAACTCATAAATTCTTGGTCGAAATATAGAAGAACTGCTTAAGAAAAAAAAATAGTTGGCATGTCCTAATCTCACTGTATAACCTGTGATTCCAACCCCAGGGATCTCCACAAAGGAAGTGAAGACATGCGCTCCTCTAAGGACATGTAGGTGAATGTTCAGAACAGCATTATTTATTATAGCCTGAATCTGAAAACAGCCCAAATATGTAACAACTAGTGCATGAGTAACATAATGTGTTATTACTTTAAAAGAGAATACTGTTAAGCTATACAAAGGAATAAATTATTGATACAATAGATAAAACTCAAAAATTCATGAAAGAAGGTGAAAGAAAAATCTAGCTATTGTATAACTCCATTTAAATGAAACATCTAGAAAAGGAAAAAATTAAGAACAGAAAGTAAGACCTGGAAACAACCTAAATGCCCAAAAACAGATGAGTGGATCAGGAAGCCGTGGTACATATACACGATGGAATACTACTCAGCAACCAAAAAAGAAAAACTAGACTCATTCCTAGGAACATGGATGGATGTGGAAGGGATTATGCTCAGTGAAGTAAGTCAGAAGGCAAAAGAAAAATACCAGATGGTTCCGCCCTTAGGAGGAACATAAAGGAATCAAATAAGGATCAAGGAAAGGAATAAGAACAATAATAACAATAACAGCAATAAAGACACAAAAACCAAAAATGAGGAGACAGGGACAGACTGGGGACACTTGGTGGGGAGGGGAGGGAGAGGGTGAGGGAAGATGGGAGCACGGGGGACTGAGGTGATGGTGCACTGGTGAGATGGTGATGGGGAATACATGGGGATTACAATTGATGGCAAGTATATGTAAATTTAAAAAATTTATATTAAAAAAAAAGAAAGTAGTCTGTGGTATGTAGACCTGAGAGGTAGAAGTGAAGATTAACTGCAAATACACACAAAACTTTCTGGAGTGATGGAAATGTTTAAAAACTGGATTGTGGCCATGGCTACACAACTGTACAAATGAACTGAAAATAATCTTATTTGACACATTTAACTTTTATGGTATGTAAATTATATTTTAACAAAACTATCAAAAACAAACAAAAGCAAAAAATAACAGTGAGCTGAACTTTTTATTCAGCTCGATCCTGAAAGCAGATGTTTGCAACTGTTCTATTCTCTCCATGGAGATGATGCTGTCCTTGTTCAAGACTATTCCAGTCACCCTTTTCCAAGATTCTATTTATTACGAAATCTCTTCATCCTCCTGGTTGTCAACTAGCTGCTTTCTTTGTAGCTAAATTTCTGAAAAAGAATGGCCTGTGTTCAATGTGGCCAACACAGTCACTCCCGTGGGGCTTCCTGCTACACCCCAAGAGGGAGTCTGCACTCACCTTTGACAGTCTGAGCACAACTAGTGGGAGGTTTTCAGTCATTTAATAGATTCTTTCTTAAATATATCTCTTTTTAGTGTTCTAAACACCCTTCCTTATGGGCTTTTTCTCTGAGTTCTCTGAATGCTCCTTCTCAAAACCATTTATTAGATAAACTCTGAATTTTACCTTCTCTGTGGTATCCTTCCTTGTTCTACTTTCTACTGACTACAGCATCTGAGAGAGACTCTATTCTCTGTACATTCCTACCACATCTGTCAATGCCTCCAAAATTCGTTACCTTCAATTGACCCTTCAGGTCTGTCAGTCAACTCCTTTCTGAATAACTCTAATTCCAGATCTCATAAACACACCAAACACAGGAGATTGAAAATTAAATTCCATATTCGTTCTCACAAATTTCTTTCTCCTTCTCCTTCTGAATTCCCTAATCCTTTCCAAATAGTCACTTAAGAAATCTGGGAGTTATTCAGCAGTCCTTTCTCTCCCTGACAGTGTACAAATCCTATCCTATCATTTCAATATCCTACTCTATCTGCTTTCCAATCTCTGTTGCTGGCTTATCAGTTTTTCTTATGATATCATCTTAACATTTTTGAAATAGTCCTACAATGATTGTTTTAAATATTCTTTATTCTCAGTGATTCAGTTATTCAAAAGAAGGGAAATAACAGGGTAATTCAAAATTCTAAACAAACTGTGCTATAATTCTGAACAAATAAGGACCTATATGTGCTTCAATAATTATGAAGGCTCTGGTTAGTACTGATTAAAGAGAAAAAAAAATAAGTGCCCCAAATGCCTTCTTTAGCAAGATACACTTTTGGCATTAGACTTCTATCTAGCCCTCTAAAAACTCATTATTTCAGACTGTGCTAATTTAAAATTCTCAGTAATCTGGAGATGGGCAGGGCTTAAGTCCACTTTTGCATTTATGCAAAAGCATTGATTAATTACAGTGGGAATGACAAGACAGCTACTTGACAACATTTTGTTACCCATTAATTAACTTTACTTTATGTTCTAGAAAGTAATAAAACTGCATTTCTTTTAAAAGATTTTATAATTAGTCTGAACCACACAAATTAGCACTTAATTATATACCGTCTTCTATTGTTCTCTAATTCCTTCCTTTCTTTTTCTCTCTCCTTCCTTCTCAGACCCCATCTTCCACTTGGAGAGCCTACACTGTGCATTGACTCTCTAATACCTTTTTTGTATTCTTGATGAAGAGTAAAAATGAATCAAAGGGCATCAATTCTGCCCTCAAGGAACTTCCTGTGCAGGAAGGAAGACAAAATTGTTACTTAAATGACTTTATCATATGGATGCAAGTGATTCATGATGTTAGGAGTTTTAGATAAAAATCAAAAGTACTGTGATAAATCCCACGAACAGTGTCCTTCCAAACTGATAGAGAACAGGGCTTGGGGATTAGGGAGGATACTTGTAGAGGTGTGGAATGGGGCAAAGGCAGCACAGACTTGGGAACAAGAATCCAGAGACAGAAACAGGAACACGTCAGGCAAATATAGCCACCACAAGCTGCCCTGGAAAGAATATGAGCTCTGAGTAAAACAGGGCTGGGCCAGAACAGTACATCAACCACTTGCTAGCTGTGTATCCTTGGCCAAGTTACTCACACTCTCTGAATCTTAGGTTTCTCCAGTTTAAAATGTGTATCTTGGTCATAAAATTATTGTAAGTATTAATTGTTATAGAATGTGACTCACAAGTGCAAGTGTCCTTTTCTTATAAGAAATACATAACGTTAGATATAACATCCTACTGAACAAAAACAACAGCCCCATGTTTAGCAAGGTAAGGCATAAATTTGACCTCCCTGCCAGCATTTATCTTGCACTTCTTAAAAGAGATGCCTTGTTCCTTTCATTCTGAGCATTGTTAGCACTCAGACCACTTCAAAGAGAACTCAACTTACTAAACTTCATTTATTTGTACCTCAAGGCAGTGTTAGAAACACTGCAACAAACTGTTGTCTCAAGGCATTCTCATCTTGATTTTTTTTTTCAAATTACCAGATAATCATAAAACAGAGAATTTACTAGAAGTGTTTTCATCTAGTACTTCACATACTTATGGAGTTCATTTTGCCAATCATGGAACTAATTGCTATGAACGATGTCAATCTCATAAGAAATGACCCCATGCTTGCTGAGCTTATAATTAGGCATTTATATAAACAACCCCCTTCCAGAGCTTATACTCAGTGGCAGTGTCCATATGAGAACTATAAGTAGTAGGTCACTTTTCATTATACAATCGAGATTTAGAGGGCTCTCTGGTGGCTTAGGGGTTAAGTCACTGTGCTACCACTGTGAAGGCCCACAACAATGGCCTAAGTTTGAACCCCAACCAGGGAGGTAACACACATATGGTGCAGCAGACCTCTCCTGTCTCACATTTAGCAGTTTATTTTAGCAGATCTGCCCATTCTATCTCTGGTGAGTCCTCTCACACCCCATCCCCCATATCTCTGGCTTTCACTCCAGTTCTATGCAAAAAATAAATCAAATAAAATAAAAAACATAAAATAAAAAGAATCAAGGTTTAGGGCCTCCCGGGTGGCACAAGGGATTGATTGCCACAGGGCTCCCACAGGGGTTGATTGCTGTAGGGCTTCTGCAGCCACTGCAGCGCAAGTTCAATCCTTGGCCAGGGAGAGGACACACATGGCACAGCACCTCTCCTGTCTCACCTGCTGCTCCCCTCAGCAGTGTATTTCAGTCCATCTTCCTGTTCTTCTCCCTGCTCTGTCTCTATGAATCCTCTCACCTCCCCACCCCACACCTCTGGCCTGTACCCCAGCTCTTGTATACATAAATAAATATAAAAAAAAAAAACGAATCAAGGTTTAGAGCGCTTAGAGATTATCATAGACAGTAATTGAGGCTTTTAAAAAGTCTAATAAGTTTTAACTAAGAAGTGAGGAAAGAACCTGAGTCAGTTGGCATCAAATAAATGATACAACAGGGAATTCTTAAGAGAGATAACGTGTATCCATGCCTTGAAAAAGCTGCACAATTTTGATTTAAAAAAGTAAAGGATGGAAAAGTTTTACAGGGAGATTGAAAGGCACTGGCAAAGTTTCAAAGCTGGAGGAAGTGTAAGAGTTCCTTCACTGACAGTGGTACAAATCAGTTGCCATGAACAGTTCATATGGGAGTCCAGTGGAAGATAAGACAAAAAGAAGGTGTCATGGGTAACAATAGAGAACCTCAAATGCAAGCATAAGACAGGAAGAACCATTGAAGGCAACATTCATTGAAGTTGGTTCAAGGAGAGAATCGACATGATCAAGGCATTCTTTCAGCACAAAGACAGGAACGAGAGAATACAGAATAGATGGGAGACTGGAGACTGGAAATGAAGACAGTTAGGCAGTCTGCATATAAGCCATGGGAAGAGCATGGGAGCATACTAAAGAGAACTGACCTTCGTAGTCTATCAGTCACACCTGTAATTCGAGATCTTGTTCCTTAAGTGGATGGTCTAACCACAGAGGGACAAAATCCCTCCCCTTGTGCTCTTTGGTAGTGCAGTAACCACTGAGCTGTAAGTGTGGGACTGCAGGTCTGATACACATTAGTTGAATTTCAGATATTCAGTTTTGTGTTCAATATGTGCTAAGAGAAAAAAGTCATTTCTAAAACATTTATAGTCAAATAGATAATAAGTACAAAGCTAACATGAAGCAAAAAAAAGACGATCAGGTGTGTGAAAGCCAAGGTAAGGATAACCATTTGGATTTTCTAAAAATTCCAGGTATGTGTACAGACAGCGACAATCTGGTCACTGACCTAAGACATGGAATTGTCCCTTTTCTTCACTCCAGCTGAATTGGCACAGTGTAGACAGGTGTCGCTCAGTGACCTTCCAAAGCCAGGTGAGCCACACATTTAGCAGTGAAAACAGACAAAAGGGGTCCACCCTCCCTGCAGAGTGAGTTCCTTAAATTCCAAAATAGGCCTCTCTTCTCCACCCCTCTGCTTCTCTGAGAAATGGCATCACAATTACCTTTCAACAAAATTGAAAAGGCAAAACACACCAATGACGGATTTTTTTAATCACAATTGTAATAAGCCATCATGTCTCATGAAAAGGAAAGAGGGCAACAGGGAGGCCATTTGGGCTGGGAATTTAATAAAAGCATGCTTTCCTCATTAGGAAACTCATAATACCATCATCCAAATGTGGTGTGCGAAACATAGCTCTGAAAGCAATGCCTCAGATCCAGGGCTCCAAAGATGTCACTGGTTGTTTGCTCTCCATCCTCCCCAAACCATCCTCCCCAGAGGCCACAAGGGAGAGAACACAGTGTTGATGCTGGGAAGGGTCTTTCTGCTCTTTTCTCCTGCTTGCATGCACACTTTCTCTTTGCTTTACCTCAGCACACGCATATACATCTGACAGACACGTCCATGGGATTTGCTGTTCCAAGCCCAAACTATACCTGTGTATAAAGACAGCCAAGTACACAGTGAGGAGTAGGTCAGTGAAAGTCAGGGAAAATTAGGACACTTCCCTGGGCAGCAGGAATTAACTTGCGAGACCCTTGCAGGCACAGGCGTATTTCAGGAGAACACACTGTGTGCTTAAAAATGCTTTTAAAAACAAGCTTCCACTTGCAGCTTTTCCTAACAAAAGACAGGAGACTTCTGCCAGAGGTAAAGCTTCCAGGCTGATGGGCAGAGGGAGGGCTGGGCCATAAGACAGCAGGGGTGCAGAGCAGCGCAAGCCCCTTCCCCACCGCGCTGATGTGGGGTCTGTCCGCCCAGCTTTCACCATGTGGATTCCCGCATTGGTGTCCTGCTGCTGAATTCTCTCCAGTTATAAAACACTTTGTTACCTTCATTTGTTCTTAATTAAAAAGGGAAAAGAAACTCCTAGGGCTTTGACAACAGGAAAAAAAAAAAAAAACAAGGAAAGAAAGGACAGAAAAGGAGTGCTCTTTGAGTTGCGAAATCAAATGGTCAGAAAACCCAACGTGGCAAGACAGAAAGGATTAAAAAGAACGTGGAAGCACTGAAAATGGTTTTAATCTTTCTGAGCAGAGTGGATTCTGTGAAAGAGACATGCTTTAGGGTGAAATGATGGGCATTTGTAATATGGAGAGGAAAGGGGCACGGGCCACGCAGAAGGGCTGGCACCTCTAATTTCATTCTCCATAGTCCTTGGGTGATTCAATTCTCAGTAAATATTTACAAGAGCCCTATCATGGACTCGACACTCTGCTAAGACTTTACACTTAGGATCTTCAGAGAAAATACACAGTCAACTGTATCGATAGTTTTAATCCCTGAGTCCAATCTGGGGTCAGATGTAATATTAAATACTTGACATTTGTGGGCTCTTGATCTGTGTAACAGTCCTGTAAGGAGGGATTATTGATATTCAACATATGGACAGAAAACCAAGGCTCAGAAAGATCAAAATAATGATAATCAGAACTTAAAAAATACAAAGTTTGCCCAGAGCTACATCCAGTAAATGGCAAGTAGAAGACCTAGAATTTAACCTCCTGTGTATCTTAGAATATATAGCCAATGATGTGTCTATTGCTTCATGATTCCGTATAGTGGGGTCAAGGGCAACTTGGGCACGTGTAACCCCAAGCCCTATGTATTCAAACATGGTACATTCAGATGTGCTTCCATACCTCTTCTCGCTGGGGCCTTAACAGACAGCTTGATGGACTTTCCCCAATCTCCTCCTTCCAACACTACAGCTTTTCTAAGTCCAAGTTCGGTCTACTCAATGCTTTCTTTTTACTCCCTATAATCTTTCCCTTTTTTTATATGCAACCTAACCCTTCCCAGGATTATATCCACCAGTGACCCTCTACCCACTCTCTCAAGTTACAGGGACTTTTAGGGTAAAAGTTCATATTTATTTTTCTCTCAGTTTGTAGCCTACACCTCACCCCCCCCCAAGACAATGTTATGTGCTTAGCTAACTTAAGTTGAAATTTCAGTTCTTTTAGACCCTATGTTTGATATTATGTGCTATGAAACGGCTCAGATTCAGAACCACCTCCCCCTGCCACACACACATTTACAAGGCAAAAGCAATCAGGTGCAGGATTATTCCCTCACAAAAAGAGTCAACATAAACTTACTTAAATAGTAAACTTCTCAGAAGCAGTCATGATATGACGATTTCCCCACCAGGAACACATTCTGTGCATGAATAAAGCAAAGCAAAACAGACTGCAATGGCAGTCGGCATCTAAAAGACTTGCCTTGCAGACCTCCCATTTGGGGCCTATTCATTAATCCCTTAGCTGGTGCCAGAGCTTAAGTCACATGTTAATGTTTAGCAGGAACTGTGCCCCTGATGTGCTGGCGGCCCTGTTCTACTCACAGTCTGGCATCCGGGACCCATCTTGTCTGTCCTCACAAGCCACCCTGGTATGAATGACAATGTTCCCCTTATTTCCATTTCGCCAAACTGCTTGCAGACCACTGAGACTCAAACATAAATGTCACTCCTGGAGATTCAGACTTTCATTCTTGATTATTTCTTTGCATTGAAAACAGATTCTACAATAGTCGGATAGGATAAATTATGCTGAAATAACAAACAATGGGAAAATCAAGACAGCTTAAAATAACAAATGTTGATCTCCCACATAGGCTGTCCAACGCAGGTCAGCAGGCAAGAGGATGGGGGGAGGGGAGGGATGGCTTTCCATCTGCTTTACACAAAACAGTTGAAATCCCCAACTGTCATGACAGGGGGAAAGAAAACCCTGGAGGGTCGCACTCTGGAAATAAAATGGATAAATCCACCCACCAGGTAATGTAAGTCACTCCTATTTGTTTGTTAGAGGCTGGAACCAGTCACATGTTCTCCTTCCATGGGGGAATACTTCCTACCCAAGGAAGTACCTCAGCTTCAGAGAGCCCAAATAGTCAGTGAGTTGCACCAATGAGGATGTCAGTTCTGCATGGGATCCAAGGTCACGCTGTGACCTCAAAGACAAGGAACTTTGGATGATTCTGGGACTCTGGACAACAAACGTATGTTGGGCATTCTGGATGACTGGTCTACACTAGCTCTTTGGAAGAAAGACAACCCTAGTTGCATCCCTGCTTCCGCCAGCCCCTTGAGACTTGTCCCCAAAGGAAATGACAGCAGAGCTCTTCTGAAGTCAGAATGGGTGCCAGGCCATCCCTGGCCTGGGAGACACCTCTCTGGGGCTTTTTCTGTATGCCTGGCTGAGACTTCCAGGCCTGCAAAAATATCCCTGTTCCATGATAATCGTGAAATAGAGGCTTTAAGCTACTTCAAAAGAAGGCTGTCTTCATGAATGCTAACAACAAGTACTCTTATTAAAGGAGTTGTCAAGTTGTATTAACCAAATGTGAGGACACTTCCAAAAGAAGGGACTACCTAATCAAAAGAGAAGGAGTAAAAGTGGCTGAGATTCCGACAAGAGAATAATGCAAAGATGTCTCACTTCTCTGAATTTATGGGGCACAGGTGAACACGAATAATCAAAATACACAAGTACACTTAAAATCCTTTACTGTTTTATACTTACAGAAACTGATATTTCTTGTTTTAGGTTGTTTCAACATTTCTAAGAAAAAGCAACATTCTCTTTAGGAAACCAGGGAGGAATTGAGCCAGAAAGAGAGTTTGTAAGACTAGGTGAGCTAATAACATGTTAGTGACCTGCTGTGGGTGGATGCAAGTGAAACAGATAATGGGAGGAACAAGGTCTGAGAACCTATTTCTCCTTTGAGAAAAAAAAAAGGAAGGCAAAAGAATACGAAAACAACAATAAAACAATTAGCACACTGGGCTGTAGGAAATGAAGAGAGGAAAGGCAGAAGGGAAACTTCTTTGCATCGTCATTGTACCTCAGAAGTATTATAAGTAGTAATTACTTCATCTAATACAACAAATTTGTGTGATATTCATGCACATGATCTCTGATCTATGATGGTTTGACTTGCAATTCTCCAACTTTGCAATGGGGTGAGAGATATAAACTGTTCCTTGAATTTTGATGGTTTCCTGACAAACCAGCAGCTTCCCATTCAACCACCAATCATGACCTCTCTGTTTTAGTAAATTACATGGAATGGTCAATACTTTATTGTAAAATAGGTTTTTTGTTAAGTTATTTTTCTCAGCTCTGGGTGATGTAAGTGTTCTCAGTATATGTAAAAAGGAATTGAGTTCTCCTTGATGGCCCAAGGGTTAAGTTTGTAAGACTAGGTGAGCTAATAACATGTTAGTGACCTGCTGTGGGTGGATGCAAGTGAAACAGATAATGGGAGGAACAAGGAAAAAGGAGTTGAGTTCTCCTTGATGGCCCAAAGGTTAAGTCTCAGCTTACCACTGTGATGGCCCTCCACAGCAGCCTGAGTTCGATCCCTGGCCAAGGAGCTAAATCACAGATGGTGCAGCAGACCTCTCCTGTCTCTCCCGTCATTCCCCTCAGGGGTGCATTTTAGTAAAACTGACTGTTTTCCTCCCCACACTGCCTCTGGTGAATCCTCTCACCAGCCCCACCCCAAACCCTGCCCCCATCCCTGCACCCATACCTCTGGCCTAATCCCAGGTCTTATATGCAAAAATAAATGAATAAATTTTTTTAAATTAAAAAAAATAAGGAGGAGTAGGTTAAGATAAGAAGTGTGGCAAGTGAGGTGTGTGGAATCTTTTTACTGACTTAGGATATTTTCAACTTACGATGTGCATAATCCCGTGCAAGTCAAGGAAGATCTACACGTCTTACTTCTGAAGTTCATCCACTCACCAATTTATTCTTTCATTCTATACAACTAATTAGGTTCCTACCCTTCAATTGCTACTATGCAAGGAACTGATGATAAAGAGGAAATAGATATACTACCTTGGATTGTTTATCGCAGTGAGGAGATGTGTTAGAATACATTGACCACAGGAGAAGAAAAATGAGACTCAGAGGGAATGTGTCCTGCATAAATTTTTCTAGCTGTTAATTGGCCAAGAGAAGACTGAAATTCAGGTCTTTCTGAAAACACCTAAACCCAACTACATAATCTGCACAGATAAGGGTGTCACCTGATGAAATTCCATCCTTAGATATATAGGACCTCCAGTCTTGAGGCCTAGGGACTTGTCTTCACTTAAAAACTGCAGGCAAAAGTTATCTAATGACCAACCATGCCAATGCAGCTATTTATAGAGTCATTCTGTGCTTCTGCCCTCCCACACCATTCTGGTCATTATCAAGAGCATCTTGCCATCAACTACAAAATATTTAAGTCTGATTTTCAAAAACAGCCAGCTGTCTTTCTGGGTGGGGAGGTACAGACAACAATTTTCATGGATGAGTTTATACCTATGTCATCCATTCTAAATGGAACTATAAAAATCATCTCCATTTCAGGGCTTAAGTTTCTGTCCATGCTGTCAGAGGACAACCAATAATGTCATTATTTACAAGTCCCCATGGGGAGTAGTCCTTTTATCTTATCATCCACAGCTACTTGAAAGCTAAATCAATCCCCAAGGTAGCTTGAACTTCACAGTTCTGAATGATTGTGATCCTAACCCAGATAAGCCTGAGTTCTAGCTGATCCAATGCATTTGTGCAAACTTGTGTATGAGAGCTTGTTTGTGTGTATGTGAAACTTCTTTAAAGCCTAACAAAGTAAGATTTCTTTAACCTCTTACTGAGGACACTAATAAAGAGAAATCAAGTCTCCAAACTGACAATAAAGTAGCACAAACACGAGTGACCAATGCTTACATAATGAAGTTAGCAAGATCTAGGAAGAAAAATCCTGCAAAATGACTCATAGGAGGGTATATTTATGCAAGGATTGGACCGTAAGGGAGAAAGTGAAGCTTAAAACTGCCCTATATTTTTTCCACTTAATAAGTAAGACATACAATGTATTGGCCATATTTAATGTAACTAAAAGGAAGGGAAGATTTTAAGCAATTCTAAGTGGTGTTTGTTTCTTGAATATACACCATCTATGAAGAGAAGTATAATATAAAATGACAAACCAGTCTGCCTTTTGCCACCATCACTACCTCACACCCAACAAACCCCAAACACAAATTCCCTCTCCTTCTTTCACTTCCCTCCTCTGTAATTCCCTTTGGTGTAAACATTCTAAATTATTTATATCTAGATGGAAGGCATCTTTTAGTCTGACTGGGACTAGAGTAATCAAAATATAATTGTGCTGAATATATGCTAATACATTATGCTAATGTTTGATTAAGGAGACCATAAGACTTAAGAGAGGATAGGAGCTCTGGGCCATCTAGGGGCTAAAGGATGTTCAGGAGAAGGGTAATAAGACAACCTGGAGCTATTATATAGAATCTGTGTGGCTGAGTGAGAAGCAAATTGTAAACCAGGAACATCTCAGGGAGGCTAGCTCTGTCCTGGTAAACCCAGAGATGGCAACCACAGGAACTGATCAAAGTACTTTGTATGTGTAAAACACATTCTCAAATTTATGAATCACTACTAGTATTTATCCATTTTCACATAAGCAACTTGAGGCACAGAGTGTTATATAACTCATTCAAGCTCATGGAGTTGGAGGCAATAGAACTTGGGTCCAAATCCAGGCACTCTGGTGCCATTAAATTGAATAGATTGACTGTGATTCCTGGGAAAGGGGTGATTTTGGATAATTATGAATATGAAGAGAAAAAGAGGGAAAGAAAAAAAATTGTCTGACCTAACAAGCAGTAGAACGGTACTGAAGCAATGGCTAGAAGCCTTCTAGTTTTGGGGGAAAAATACAAAGTCACCATTTCATTTTTTCTGCATGCTATTTACAGTGTTAATTGTATTTTCTTTGAAGAAATTGATATAGTAGTTTATCTGGGACCACTGCTACTCAAAACTCATCTTCCTATCCTTTTCACCCAAAATTTTCCCTCCTGATAACTTCCTAATTCAGTTGCTTATCAGTGAGCTCCCATTCCCGAATTCCCATTAAAAGATATGATATCTTTCCATAGTAATGTTCCAGATAACTGAAGAATTATTAAATTTGATGGTCTTTGTACAATAAAGGTATAGCACAAGTAGCCCATAGAAGTCTGACCAACCCCATGCCACTGCCTGACTTGTACCTTCAGTGGCTCCCTGTTGCCAATGGAAGAAACTATTTGCAACTGACATTGGAAGACACTCCGCCATCTGCAACATCAGACCTCTAGCCTCAGTGACCTGTCACTCTCCTCCAGGGCAGTTCTATTTCACTCCCTGTATTACAATTCAGATTTGGATTTCAATTCTTTCTATTTATTTATACTCCGCATTTTGTTATCTTTCCCATCCTTAGGGGTCCAGTTTAAATTCATTTCCTCTGTACAACTTCCCTTGACCATCCATGTTTACATAATTACCCTCTGGTCTATTTCATAATTATTTGCCCTTAAGACTAGTCAATTAGACATGTACCATCATGCCACCTTACTCTCCATTGTTGATATGTGTATATATATTGCTGTAACTCAGCTTTTATTTAAAAAATATATATTTATGTCCTGTCGCTGCAACAATATGTCTGATCCTTCAAAGGCTGGTGTTAGATGCAGCTTTTCATCATCTTTGTATGTGTTCCACACCTGGCATTTTGTACACAGCATGCACTCAATAAGTGCTTGCTAAGTTGGAGGACAAGCAAGACCCCACATTGATATGAAACATACGATGCTGTTTTTTTTTCTTTTAGTAATCTAATATCACATTTGCATCTTAAAATATAAATGTCCCTCAATATCTGACCCTTGAAATCCTCTCCACTCTATTCATTGCACAGAACTTCTCTCACCTAGTCTTTAGCAGGAAACTACGAATGCCACAACGATGCTATTTTATGTTTCTGGGAGATTCTTATGTTGTATTTGCTACCTGAAATATATTTTCCTTATTCTTTCCTCTTGAGGGAAAAACAGATAAGATTAAACACTCCCAGAAACTCATTGCCTACTCCTACTTCCTCCTTATATTTCACTGCATTTTCTACAATGCTTAGTAAGTAATTGATTACATTTTTCCTGCCCTAGTTGTTTATGAATTGAATGAGTACAGAGATTGTTTATTATTTATCTCCATGTCCCCAGGCATCAGCATAGTATCCAGTGCATAGTCTGGGTTTCTACTGTTGAATGAGTAAATAAATGAATGATGTAATATAGACAGAAGACCACAATACTTTCATAAATTTGTGAAGGAGTCTGGTGTCAGTCCAGTGGAGAATGAGATAAAATTGTGCCACACAATGGGATAGAGAGACATGTTAATATGAAAAATGTAATTCTACACATTCACCAAGTTCAAGTTCAATGCTCTCCAAGTTCAAGTCATATACTCCTTTATTTTATTGGGCTGCTCTAATCCCTGGGGGAAAACTCTTTATGGCAAATAAACTGGAGCCACCTCCACAGAAAGGAGAGTGCTGTGATAATGAAAGGAGGAGCAGCAAAAATCAAGCAGAAAGATGAGAGTTTGCAAAGACAGAGAGTTATCAATATGGAAATCTTTCACTGCCACTGAATTCCCCCTAGGTTTTACAAAGAGATGTCAGATATGTGCCTGTTTTGGGGAGGAGCTACTGGAACAGAGCAGTAAATTCAGCACAGAAGCTATGAAAAAGACACAAGTAGTGGGGAGTGGGGGTGCCCAGTAAAGGAAACTCTCTTTTGATGTGGCTATGGCTTCTCTGAAACCCAAGATCTGCTGCAGAGTCACCACGAGAGACACAGCCGTAACTCCCAGAGCTGGTTTGTTTCATGGTTTCGCTGATGCCTTAAGAGAGATTTGATTAAACCAGGTGTAAGAGCAAAAAAAGAAAAATATGTGTTAGAAATCATCAATATGAAGAAAGGGGAGGAGGAGCGAAAAAAGAGAGAAATCAACCATGAAAAAAAAAAAAAAAAGGAAATATAGCCAGAGACATATAAAGCCTGTCAAATCTCTCCAAACTGTAACAAAAGCATGGGGAGATAGTTTCACTTTAATGAATGCTTTGATCAGCCACAGTTGATATAATAATTATATAAAACTAGAGCAAGACAGAAATAAGATGTGGTTTTCTCTCCCGTAGCCTGTAACCTTTGTGATTGGTTCATTTATTTAAGAAAAGAATACGGCCCCTCAAAACAGAGGCTTATGTCAGGAGAAATCCTGTTTTCTCTTCTGACTTTAAGCAGCAAATTTGCAACGATGTGGCATCCCTCTCCTCCCTGCCTTAGATGGACTGATCTCCCAGCCCTGACTGCGAAAGTGAACTAACAGTGGTGCAGCCTTCCCTCGCATGGATCTTGGTCCAATTTCTCAGACTAAAACCACCTCCTTATCTACTGCCTGGGGCCTCCCTTCATCCATCCCCCTACCCTGAGCTCCTCTCCCTACTGCCCTTGACTTCCCCATCAATCTACATTCAGCTGAGCATTACCCAGGTCATACAATTCCTCGTGCTGGTGGAGGTATTGACTTGGCTAATCTCCAGAGGAGGAGGAGTAAGCATTTTTTTTTTTAGAATGATACTCCCACAAGCACGTGCTCTTCAGAAATAGCAGGGGAGAGAGGTGGTTGCCATGGAAACAGAGGAGGCCACACAAATAGGAGTAGCACATTCCTCCCAAGGGGCATGAGCAGAGACTTTGCTTCTACTACCATCCTGCTCCCTCCTGAAAGCTCTCTTTGCACACGAAGGAAGAGGTCCACAGTGATGAAGGGTGTCCCGTCCGTCTTAGCTTCCACATTTCAGATGAAGAGGCTGAGTGAGACTGGGGTTCTTAGCATGGTAAGCCAGGTGAGCCTGCCTGCCTGCCTCTGGAGTCTGGAAGGAGAGAAACATGTCTGCATCTCCATTTCGTGTCTTGAGATTTCTCTAGGTCAGTGATAGACTTGAGATAATGACACAGATCAAAGCAGCCTCCCTAAAATACTAACACTGGTTTGGTCCTCTGCCAGGTACTACCAGTAGAAATTTGGGGTGGGTGAGAGAAAATGGCATTCCTATGGCTCAGTGTGGGCCTCCTTTGCTCTACAGGGTCCATGGCAGGAGACTGCAGGCAAGGGGAGACAGCAGTAAGAAGAGCATGGGGAGAGGAAGGGTCTTCCTGGGAGATGGAAGAGGATCACCACGGAGAAAGTAGGTTACATTCCTCAGCACACCACACTGACAGACGCAGCACAGCCTCCCTGACAGATAGACTCAGAGATTATCTCTTTAACACCACTGCTTTCAAAATAAATCCATCTGATTAAAAAAAAATCAGGTTTGTGGAAATGAAAAAAGACAACCAGCTATTTGGTAAGCTGCATAAAAACAGCCATTGACTAGCTCCTGTTCTTTTTGCAAAGGGAGGCTCCTGGCACCATGGCGTACCTGAGAGGCCTGGTCCCAGGCAGCCTGGCCCACAAGGTGGGACAGGAAGGCCACAGGGAATGCGGCAGAGCTGGGAGCCTTTCCCCTGCCACATGCCGGATGCTGATTTATTGGGACTGGAACAATTTGTCTAAAGCTGTAATTTTAACTACCTTCGTGCTGAGCAGCCAATCAGAGGGCTCTCTCCACGCAGCTTTTACGAGTCCCCATAAAAGCAGCAAAATGAAAACTCAGGGGCCCTTAAAATATACTCCAAGGGTTTCTGCAGTGCAATTGGAGGCTTTTATGACTCCTGTCAGGACTTTTATGACCCCGTAAAACCAGGCAGCAGCCTGGCCTGAGATGAAAAGTGGCCCCACTGTCTTAAAGTCTAAATGGTCTGTACATTTACAAGGCCTCAAGGAAAGATGGGGGGACACCGCCAGGGGGGATTGCCTTGAGCAAAGAAGGGTGGGAGGACTGGGAGTGAGGAGAGGGCACAAGAAGAGCAAGGGGCGGAGAAACACAGTGGGCGTAGCCGGGTGCACATTCGTCAGCACGTCACAGATCAACATGCCCCAATGCAACACCGGGCGCTGCACAGAGGGAGCTGCGGTCCTACAGAGAGAATCATAACTAACGGGCTGGGGAAGGAGGCACCTTCCCTAGAAACATAAAGAGTGACGTTGCCAGGGAATCACAGGCTCCACAGCACTTTTTCAAGGACACCTTCCCATTACTAGGACACCTGCATTCCAGGAAGAAAAAAAGAGAGGAGAAAATGATCAGGGGCCAGAAACCAGCTCAGAGCACTTTGGTCCACATAGGTAAGAGGAGATTTGTCAATCTGGGTTCATGTCTGGTGCCTGCAAACCCTGCCCGCCCCTCTTGTCATCAGGGCTCTCAACCCAGACCCACTTCTGAGTCAACGTGACAGAGACAACTGGGTCCTGGATCTTGATTTGGTGTCTTGAATCATCCAAACAGATTAGCCAAGCTCTGGTCTATGCGTTCCCACACAAAGCCAGCATAGTCATGCGGGAGTCCTGGAGAAGGGCCTAGGGCACAGTGTGGGCATTCCCAAGTGGAAGCAGGTACTGGCATGGTGTGGAATTAGGATCAGGGCCACAGACTTGATTTTTGCTAATATTTATTTTTATTTATTTGTGCATACAAGAGCTGGGGTACAGGCCAGAGGTGCAGGGGCTGGGGTATGTGAGAGATTCACCAGGGACAGAGTCAGGAGCAGAACAGGTGGATTGACTGAAATACACTGCTGAGGGCAGCACCAGGCGAGGCAGGAGAAGTCTGCTGCACCCATAGGGGTTAGCTCCCTGGCTGGGGAGGAGACTCCTGTTGCAGTGTATGCAAATAGTTTCACAGAGCTGAGACTTAACCCCTGTGCCACCATGGAGGCCCAGGGGGTGCGGACTTTTAATTGAGTCCACTCTGGTCCTCAGACATCCAAGCTCCAGACCCTGAGGAAAGCAGCAGAAATGATGGATGTGTCTGCAGGCTCCAGAGACTATGGGAGGAATGAGGCCATGCCGTGCTGCAATGCCTCAAGGGGAGCAGCAGGCAGGGCACAGTCACTGCTGCATTGTCCCCAGAGCATCCCAATTGCATGTGACCACTTCAAAGCTGACAGCGATCAGAAAGTGTGACTGATGTGGAGGTGTCAGGTTTTCCAGTTTGGCGAAGACAGGAAGATGGGAGGACAAGGGTGAGATCCCTCCACCTAGCGGGATGGGAACGGGCACAGCAGTGGGCTCAGGAAGCTCCTGAGGAGCACAAACACACATCTAAGTGTCAGGTTTACATGGGGTTGTGGCAATGCCCCAAATCTGTAATTACAGAGACAGGTAAACAAATGCCAAGCCTCATCTGGGGTCATCCCAAGACCCCAGTGTGTGACTCGGGGCAAGTTCTTAATCTTTCCAAGTTTCCTTTTCCTCATCTGTAAAGGGGAGATAAAACATTTGCCGTACATAGTAGCTCTCAAGATTCATGGAGATCAGGTATATAAAGGAGGATTTGATCAGCAGCATAGTGGATGGAGAGGAGTTTTCAGTGCCGAAGGGGAGGGACAATTCCAATAGGGCAATCTGTGCAGGGACAACCCATATAAGAAAACAACCCATATTTGGAGTACAGAAATGCAACTGTTATGCCTGCAACATCAGGTTTCTGTGGAGAAGATTTACACATTAGGTCACTCTAGTGCTAGGAACTCTTGGGTATGGAAGATGCACTGGAGATAATTGTGTTACGAGCCATTAGGTCTAAGACCCTGGGTGGTTCTTTCACTACTCAGAATCCTATGAGCTGAAGTACAGTGGGGGAGGGGTGAGGGTGGGCTTCTCCACCATCCTGGACAAATTTTTTATACTGACAGGAACACTTCCAATTTGATCAATTTTGAAAGTAACGTTCGGTTTCATCCACCCCAAATGGGCAGAATTGATTTTACTCTTTAGTTTTGCAGATGAAAACCATCTGACACTTGTCTTGAACCAGAACCCCTGGCAGATCAAAGTTAGCTATGTTGACATGCTTAGACAAACTGATATTTCGGGAATGAAGAAAACACATGAGACTAACAGCTACTATTTTCTGTGTTAAGCATCCCATCATTGTTTGAAGAAGCTGGTGCATAAAAATGACAACTAACATTTGCCGAGTGCTTTCAGTGTGTGCCTGGAACATACAAAACTATTTCTCTTCCATCAATGCATTGCATCTTCATTATCATGAAAAAGGTGCTATTATCATCCCCATCTTACAACATGAGAAACTGAGATTCAGGGGATTCGGACTCAGAGGAGCTAATAAAATTCCCAGGATTATTCATGCAAAAAAAGAGACCAACAAACTTTTGCATAGTCTAAGAAATCTTGTGATATTTGGCTCTGTTTAGGTTCAACCAGATACATCTCTTAGATGGGTCCTATCTGCTCATTCTTCTCCACCTACACGTCCATCTTCCACTCAGTTTTCAATTCTCTTCCCTGCAAACTGCCTACAGATTGCCCTCCTTGCCATATGCCCAAACCTCACCTAGCCATGGCTCCTCAGTGGAGCCTACTTGGTGGGTTCTGTGCCACTTGCCACCCAGGCTTATTCAAGACACTCTACCAGGCACTTCCTTCAAGTACTTACTAGATACTCAATTCCATTTTTGTCATCCACACTGGAAGGCAAACCTCACTAGAAAAGGCACAGCTATCACAGGGCGTGGTTCAGAGCATGGCATATAGGATAAGAAAATAAGTCTGTTAAATTGCTGAATAGACCTAGACTGGAGATAGATTAAGAAAATGTTGCATGACCTTCTAAATCACTTAATCATTAACCTATGAAACTGCCAATGGCAGAGTGGTACAAGCATTGGTAAAAACAGGTAATATATTTAAGGAATAGAAGGTTAGCTATGGCAGGCTGCAGAGGATGACGTACTAGAGGGTGGGGAGATCTTAGGCTGGGTGACAAGCCTATTTAAGTATTGTAGGGAAGAAAGGACAGAATCAGACCCATGACAGCTGTGGTAGGAAAACAGATGATAAAAGCCATTCACAAGCAAATTCAGCTGACAAAGGGGGATAAGAAAGTGGGGTGAGTCTAGGATGACCCTGAGGCTCTAAGAAGAGCCCCAGGACAATGGCTTCAAGAGTTCAGATAATGAAGTAGAGTCTGTTTGGGGCCTTGTTAAATATAAAGTAGTCATGAGATATACAGGAGAAATATCCAGCAGGCAGAAGAGAATTAGATCTTGTATATGGGAAAGGTCAGAAACATAAATTGGGGAGTTATGGCCCAAAGGCTAAAATCACTGAACTGGACTGAAACGGTCCTGGGTGTCTGCGAAGAACCAAAGAGACAACTGTACAATTGGCAAAACCCTGAAAATATGAGCATTTAAAAGATCATAGAAGAGTTGTTACTTTTTTGAAATCTTCTGCCAACACACTAGTCCACATTAGCTAGTCCTGTTTCTATGCACTGTGATGATGCTGCTGATTTTTGTACCAGCAAATATAATAAATATGCTAATTGAATAAAATTTTATTGAGTGTTATTTCATTCAGGGATTGGATAACCTCCAGTGGGATCCAAAACATTCTATACCTCCATTAGAGAGTATCACTTTCTACTGTAATTTTTATGTGTTTTCCACTAATTATGATATCTTTTAGGCAGAAATTATATAAATAAGGACTCCCAGGGAATGCTTACTCAATGAATGCATGCATAAAGTTTACATCTGTTCTCCTCAAAGTCATAATTGATTTGAAGCTAGCCATCCAGCGGACATTTTTGACACATATTTCATACTACTGGTTGATCCTATGTTCTTTAAAATCTTTCCCTGCCTTTCCTAGAGACAAGTCTCTCTTGATTTATATTCTATTTCTATTTATGTCTCTCCTCTATGGGCTGCTCTTCCCTATCCCTCTCATTCCCTTTTAAATTTTGATGCCCTGAAAATTTACAGAATTATCTGTCCTAATTACATGTACCAGAGGAAAGCTGAACACAATGTCTTCATTTATTATTGGAAATGATGATTCCAAAAGTATTACATTTAACTCAGAAATCCCGCGGTTTGTTGTTTTTTTTTTTTTACAGCTTCTTGGACTTACACAATTGAAAATCCTGTAGTTTTTTAAAATACAAAATATTCAAACTTAGATTATCACCGTCTACTCTAAATTCCATTTCTTCCTTTCCACCACCTAATTACTTTATTATCCAGAAAAAGAAAATATAGGTGTTAGTCTAGACACATTCCTTATCCTCCAAAAATGACTGACAACAAATTACCAGGTCTACCTAGTAAATAGTCCATCTCTCTGTTTGCATGGCTCTTATATTAGAGTTTTTATCTCACCTGGGTGGGTCTGATAGACTGCTAAGTAGTAGACTTCTTACTCTCAAGTTCTCCTTTGCAAACTATTTACCAGTGAGTGTAGTCTGATACAAATCTAGCCCGTGGTATTTTCTTCCTTGAGATAAAAATATAAATTCCTTAATATGATTCCCACCCTAGCTGGGCATTAGAATCACTTAACTGCACTTTTGAAATACAGGTTCTCAGACCCCACCTTATAAGCGTTTAACAGGAAAAGCCTAGAAAGTTGTTAGTGTATGTTTGCAAAACTCCATAAATTACAATGTACTTAATTAGTGCATTGCCATTTGAGGTCTACTTACAGAATACGTATATTATGTAAAATGTCTATTTTTAGTCTATTTCCAGTGCAATCACTCCCCTTTAGTCTCATGAGCACAGAATCAATGTTCATACAACACAACTTGTCTCCTAGCTACAAAGTGTAGGCACAACACTCAGGCTGATCAAACTTATTTCCTTTTAAACAGAATTTACAAACAAATACAGAGAGGCATTAAGTTTTTCTGGTGGTTGTATATGTAAGATGTAATTTTGTGTGATGATCCACCTTTGTTTTATCATGAGAATTGAAAAAGTAGATAAGCTATTTTGCAAAACAAGGAAGATCAAAAAAAAAAAAAAACAAAAACCCATGAAGGGGACTGCAGAACTGAGGTTCCTGCTAGCATCCCCACTCTCCATGGAATTTGTGTTTGAAAATAAGAAGTATCCATATATTTGTACCCCAGGGACAATCCAACTTTTCTAAACAAGTCTCCTTTCTTGCATAATCTACACTCAGTAAGCTCAATACATACATCCCAAATGAAAGTTTAATAGACTGCATGTGCTTCATGAATTGAACTTCTAGCTTACCTGTCTACTGTCATTCCCAAACTTTGCCAAGTCTCTCTTCACACTTTCCTCACATTTAATGATTTGTCAGGACTACTAGTACCTACTGTGTCTTGCCTATCATCGTGGGTACAAGCTACAACATGTAAAACGTGCCTGGAATGTCCTTCCCCTTTTCTTTAGCTGAGAAATTAACCTTCTCATTCATGAAGATTCATTTCAAAGAACACCTCCTCTGAAGTTCCTTCCCAGAAACTTTAATCTAGAAAATGCACGCTTCCCTATGTTCAAAAACATCTCTGGTGCTTTTACCACCTGGCAGTGATATTGTTGACGGATTGGTTCGTTTTCCCCATTAGAGTCATGTAACTTTGTCTTTCTATCATTATGCAGAGTACAGACACAAAGAATGGCCTTAAGTGATGTCTATTAAATGAAGGACTGATGAAATTTAATTAATTAATCAGAAGTTGGCAAATAAAGAAATAGTCAGAAAAGTGACTATGGCCTGTGATGACTTAATCTGACCTCCAGATTCTATTTTGAGCTACTGATCTCAAGTATAAAACATAGATGCAATATTTTCCTTTCTATTTCAGGAAAAAGAAAGCAGGTTAGATGGGAAACAGAACTTGCAGATTCTACTTCTAGAGCATCTCCCAAGAGTATATAACTCATCTCTTCAGTAAGAACTCCTAGGCAGCTGGAAAAGATATCGAATCTTCTGTATAGTACACACCATGGTACTAAATGCATAACAAATATGAATTGAACTGAATGAGTCATCAGGTCCATTTATCGAGTGGTATTGGTTTTCCTTACACCTGAAGTCAACGCTTTTACTTAGGTTAGGGAGTGTGTATATCACATATCGAATGTGATTTATCAGGTAACTGAATTTAGAGCCCCCTCTCACTTGAAAGCCAGACAAATATTCCAAATGGAATATTCTTTTTTTTTTTTTTGAGTAGAGCATGCATGTGGAAAATAGTTTATAGAGCTCAGTCCCTGCCTCACAGGAGATGAAAATGTGATCCTTTGCTAGCTCAGACAAAATCCTCCATGCTACATTAGGCTTGATAGCAAATTTTGTACTTGCAAGCTTTTATCACAACTATATATCTGAAATCTTAATAATGCAGGAAGGTGGATTATGTTTCTGCTCTGTATTCAGGTTTACATCAACAGAATCAGAATGAATTCCTGATTTGAAACCCTTAAACTCAGCAGCGTCAGCAGGATCTATAAGGCTATTTGTTAAGGATTGAAGGAATCTGATTTTATATACATATAGACATGTATATGTGAGAACTGAGAATCTTATTAAAATGTGCAGAAATGATGACCATATCCAATGATGGAGCAAATTACGTAGATGCTGCGTTGACCACCCTTCACATGTGACATATATAAATAAATATTTAAAACAAATTATCTAGCATCCTATAGCAGGAACAGTTTCATTTTTCATTCTGGTTTCTGACATCATACATACACTGATATATGTAGCATAGCCATGAGGAGTATGCGAGTTAGATTTAGTTAAAAAGTGTTAAAATTCCTTTCAAATTTAACATTTTCCATTTACCAGCAATGAGACTGGAAAATGTTTTTAAAAACAATTAGCCTTAGATTTTTGATCTATAAAATGCAATGTAAAAGCTATTGTGTCAAACTTAGGACTACTTTCACAGATCAAAATCAGTATGAGGTTGATTATTCTACCCAGATCTTTACATTCCAGCTATAATTATATATAATATTATATTTTGCACATATGTAAAAAATATAATAATATATAATCACATATATAAACACACACACACTTGTAAACCAAATCAGTATGAGGTATGCTGTTTATTTGTTCCAGGTATTGGCTTTTCCCAATGAAAGTATTATGCACTTCACCCCACTGATATCAAACTTGGCTATTTGACTTGCTTCAGTCAATGCTGTAAAAATAAAAATTTCATGTGTCACTAAAGAGTAGAATTTTCTTTAAAGATTTATTTATTTATGCATACAAGAGCTGGGGTGAAGGCCAGAGGTGCAGGGGATGAGAGGATTCACCAGAGACAGAGTGGGGAGCAGAAGAGGAAGATCTACTGAAATACACTGCTTAAGAGAGCAGTGAGTGAGACAGGAGAGGTCTGCTGAGCCATCTGGGTCACTTCCTTGGTAGGGGATCGAACTTGTGCTGCAGTGGCTGCGGATAGCTTCATAGCGCTGAAACTTAAACCCTTGCACCACCAACGAGGTCCCTCATCACTAAGGAAAGGAAGTTTTAAGAGACAGCAATGGCTTGACATACATTTTTTCTTCTGGAGAGCAAAACTGCACATCCCAAATAAATCCTGCTCCTTCAAACTTTGTTGTTTATGAATTGGTCTTATGTGCATTTATAATAGATACATACAAACATATATCCATGTATGCCTGGATGGATAATTGGGGAAGGAGAGAGAGAGAGAGAGAGAGAGAGACAGAGAGACAGAGAGACAGAGAGATGCAAGTCACTTTTGTTGTAAGCCACTGACATGTTGGAAACATTTGTTATCACAGGATAACTTAGTTAAAGCTGATAAACACATGATAGGACTTTCTCTTAAATAATTTTCACTTGATCACCTCACTAAATTAGCTGATACTCTGTTAGACTAATATTTAGTGCTTTACTGCTTTTCTGGTCCTACAAGTTAGGTGAAAAATTACTCAGAATAAATTTCTTTTATGCTATGTATGACTGTGGTAATTTCATTCTATGAAGACTAAGTTAAATACTTGGGAAAGATTTGATAAGATAAAATCACTAAATAAATTGCTGCCTATTTTTTAAATTAAATGATGACATGTATATGAAAGTTTTATAAATTACAAATTGCTGTTTTGATATATTAGTTGATACTAATTTGTCAATTAGTGTATTCTTGAGCAGCTATTTTTTTACAAAACATCAGGGACTCAGGTGCTTAAGGGCAGGCAACATACTGGAAGCATCTGTATGTTTTCACAGTGGATCCTACTCCCTGATACCTAACTAGTGTTCAGTAATTACTGCCTAAGTGAAAGACAATGTCTAGTCAATTGACGACCTGATTATCCCAATGAATAAAGCAACACATTGGAGCATTTGGACTTTTCTTCAAGCTCATCATATCAAACAGCTGGACTATTTGATAGAAGCCTAAATTATGCAAGCACTAGTTCCTGAATGGGTGGAAATTTTATTACTTTCAAGATTTTCCTTAAGTCTATGCCATCATTCAAGGTCTAGTTCAAATGTTAACTGCCTCAAAAAATTCTCCCAGCATTTTTATATACATCATTTTCCCAGTAAATGTCAGTACTAAGTAACATGACAAAGCTAATAGTTTCAAATTCTGCTTTGTAACCCATTTGTTTTGCTGCAAAAACAATGTAATGGATCAAAAACAAATTAAGAAATAGGGTAGGGTAGAATGAGATGGGATAAATTAGAATATGATAGAATACATAAAATTATTGCAAAACATTACACATACAAGTTAGTTTTGCGTGACTGTATGCATACATACATGTATGCATCTTTATCTGTACAACAACACTATAAAATGTTTATTTCCATCAGTAGCTATACAAAGTTCGTAAATCACTGTGTGGATAAAAATGCCAGATAGATCTGACATTACTTCCACCAATTGTTATTAATGTGACTTTGGAAGGATGGCCCTGTTTTTTTAGAGCATCCTCCTTGTATAATGGGAGGTTTATCACCTATTTTTCAATCTACTGTACTTCAATTACTATAAGTTAAATAATGTAAGAAAAGTTCATTTTGCATAATATAGCTTTAGCAATTATTTCTCTTTTTTCTATCAATTATCTCTGTAAATTTAAGGTAATAAATATAATCTATTCTTTTGTTTTAATTATAGGGGTATACATAAGATTTCCCCTATAGAACTTAACTATCATGAGGGCAAGGAATATGAGTCATTTATTTACTCATTCAACATATATTAATCCACCACTTTCATTATCAAATACTACTCTAGGCACTGGGCATAGAGTTATAACAAAGACAACACAAAATCCTGGCCCTCATGAAGATTTTCTTCTAGATTAGTATGACAAGCAAAAAAAAAAAAAAGTGGAAAAAATGAATAATATGCTGATAGTGAACATGTTAACAATACATAAAAATAGTGATGAAAGTAAGTGCAATTTATATAGAGTAGCTCTGAAGAAGTTATGTATATTAACTGGGTCACTTACATATTAATTCTTTCATACGCTCAAGACATATCAAATGTTTAACTTGTTTATTAACTATTCAATAGAGTACAATAAGGTACAATAGAAATTGTACCCAATCTCACATCATGCTCAAAAATAAACTCAAAAAGGATGATTTAAGATTTGATATAAAGTGTGAAACAGTAAAACTCCCAGAAGATAATATAGAAGATAAACTCTTTGACATTATTCTTGGTAATGATTTTTTTTTTTTCGGATGTGACACCAAAAAGTGAAGGCAACAAAAGCAAAAATAAATGTGCTTAAAGTATACTAAAAGCTTCTGCAAAGCAAATAAACGATCAACACATTTAAAGATGTCCTATGGCATGAGAAAAATATATCTGCAAATAATGTATCCAATTAGCAGCTAATATCTAGAATATACGATGAACTCATCAAAGCAACAACAAAAAATAAATTTCCCGGTTAAAATATGGGCAAAGGAACTGAATAAAGTCTGTTTTTCTCCAGAGAAGACATACAAATAGACAGCAGGTACATGAAAAAATGCTCACTATCAGTAGTGACTAGGAACATGCAGGCCAAAACCACAGAGATGTCATCTCATACCTGTTAGGATGTCCATTAGCCAAAAAGACAAGCAATAACAAATATTGGCAAGCATTAGGAAAAGGGGGCTTTTGTATGCTGTTGCTTCAGCTAATATAGAACCGTATGAAGGCTTCTCAAGAAATTATGACAAGAACTACTTATGATCCAGCAATCCCACTTCTGGGTAAAATTTCAAGAAAATGAAATCAGAATCATGAAGATATATATGTAATCCCACATATATTTTTTTATAGTAGTCAAGATAAGTACCTACATGCTAATCATATAATGCATTAAGAAAAGGACATTGTTGTGGGATATTATAGATATCATGTTATATACAAAATGTAATGAAATATTACTTAACCTTAAAACAAAGGAAATCTTGCCATCTACAACAACATGGGTGAAACCGGAGGGGTATTTTAAGTGAAATAAGCCAGGGAGAGAAGGAAAATGCTGCCTGGAACCACTTATACTGCCTGGAATCAAACAAAAAAAAGGCATATAAATAGAGAGGATAAAAGGTGGTTGCTAGGGAATAGGGGGTGGAAGAAGTAGGGAGAGGTTGATAAAATATACAAACTTTCAATTAGAAGATAAGTAAAGCCTGAGCAAGGATGGTATAACACAGTGACTGTACTTAATAGCTATGTATTATATGATTGAAATTTACTAAGAAAATATAACTTAATTGTCCTTATCAAACAAAAAGGGTAACTATATGAGGTAACAGACACATCAATAAAACTGATGGAAGAAAATCTTTCAAAGGTTATATGTATAGTTAAATCATTAGATATCTTACAATTGTGTTTATCCATTGTACCTCAACACAACTGGGGAAAAAAATAAACTGAATGGAAACTAAAAGAAACTAACATAAACAAGTAGAAATGGAATGTTCCTTTATAATTCTCTTGTCTGCAATGAGATTTAAAACCTGGGGAAGAAAAAATCAAAGTTTTGTGTAAACTGCATTTAAAGGAAGTTATGTTTAAAGAGGAGGCAAAATCCATCAAGTAGATGTCTTTTATGCAGAGTCTGCAATGCTCTTTTATGGGAATAGCCAGCACAGATATGCCCCTGGGGGCTGTATCCTAGTGGCCAGAGGTCCTGTCAGGGTCGATGCTTCAACTATGAAACAATTTCCAGTAGACTAGATGGCATTCTTTGGAAAATAGTCTAGGTTTCCTGAGATATGTTTCTAATTCAGGAAAATTCAGACCCAAAGAGATTCAGTCTAGGTCAGACTTCCAAAACAGGTTCAGACTTCAAAGGTCCCAAATTCTGAGGAGAGATAACTATGAATACTCATCCATTTAGTTAGTGTTTATTATGTGCTTATGTGTTTATTATGGCTACCTTGGGGTCTATGTAGAGTGAAGAAAATTAACAATTACCATGTATTTATTATGCACTGTATCAGCCCTTCAGAGTCCCTCTGCCCTTACAAGTATGATATATGGCAAGTGTTTGTAAGAGAGACTGGTGACTATTCACCAGATCTTGCTTTCTTGTCCTTGTGGGCATTTCACTAGATGCCATTTCCCACCCTCTCTTTTGTGACACTGAGACCAAGTTCTGAGACCAAGTTCTATCATTGGAATGATGTGGCAGTGATGCGCAATTTCCCAGACCAGATCTTTTTAAAGCCTCCTTTGTGTGTTTCTTCATGAATCCACTGCATCCAGCTGGAAACTGACACCATGGTCAACTTAGAAGTCACATATTGGAAGGAGAAAAACCTCTTATAATACAGCACCCTGAATGAACACGAGAGGCAGAGATTCTAGCATGTTATAGCCAGTAGCCCCACACCAAACTCTCACCTGGTGAGAGACATCTATTGTGAAGCCACCAATACTCTGGCACTGCTCATTATTATAACTAGTATTGAAATTGATACTAGGAGTAAAGTTTGGCATAACACAAAAATTTGTGTGAATGGCTTTGTAGGTGGGTAATAGATGCCAATGAAATTGAGTGGGTTAGAAGACTGGGGATCCCTGTTTTAAAATAGCAAAACATTTGGCAAGCTGTCATTCTTGATAACTTCTAAGGAAAACCAAGTGCTTACTGAGTCTGCAGTTACAGAAACAGATAAAGAATCAAAGTGCGCGTATTAATTACTCTTCTCTGTTTATATTGGTAATGACAAGAAAGAGATGCTGAGCTCAGGAAAGAATGTACCAGTGAATATTTCAAGTGAATATTAAAATAAAAGGGGAAAGCGCGAGACCTTCCAGTTTTGGAAGAACCAAGTAGTCTGGATCTGAAATATTAGACCGAAAATAGTTCGAAGCAGCACAGACTCATGAAGAAATACTGCTCAGTGGACAAAAGACTCACCTTTGAGCCAGTTCTCCAACCAGTACCCGCCTCACCAAGCCCTTTCGTTCTGATGACTTGAATGTAGCCCTATAAGTTCAGAGGAGCTCAAGGGCCCAAAAGGAAAGAAAAATGTAGGCTTGAGGCTGATATCCAGTTAGGCCTCTGATATTTTTCATGTGGCAAATGGACCTGCCTGAAAACAAATAGAGCAGAAGCTCATAGCACTTTTGCAGGAATTGTGGAGCCAAAGAAACTGTGGGTTTACTTTAAAAGAGCCTGTGATTGTAAAACAACTGCCAAGCAGCCAAATGCACTAACAGAAAATGAGCTCCATACATCATTCAGCCCCCATGGAGGATATGCTCAGCAATGGCCACTTTAGATATGCTCACGGAGGAGACCGAACAAAGAACAGCTACCCAGTGGGTGAAATTTGCAGGGAACAACAGGAAAGAAATTCTCTCCCAGAATGCAGAATTGGAGTCCAAGGAAGGAAAGCCAGACGGTCTCCAACAGCCAGGACAAAAGCGTCATGGCTCCCATGGACCAATGACTGCTTTGTCTCTTTGATTCTTCTCTTTTCCAAATCCCCAAATTTCCAAGTGTTTCATTATGATAATGTTACAGGGCAGGGAGAGGAGCACCCAGAACCCCCAAGCCTGCCCTCTCTGAATGGGTTCTGCCATCTGCCGCATTAAGACAAACATACAAAACCTTT
>JAGFMF010011417.1:6371506-6388944 GCA_019455555.1 Galemys pyrenaicus
GTGATGGTGCACTGGTGAGATGGTGATGGGGAATACATGGGGATTACAATTAATGGCAAGTATATGTAAATTTTAAAATATTTTAATAAAAAAAATAGTCTAAGTGAGTCTCCTGTTCTTTTAATTAAAATTTGCTTTTTGAAGGAGGTGTTTGACAAACACACATTGGTAACAGATACCAGGACTGATGAAGCATCACCACCAGCCAGGCTAACTTGACTTGACAATTAAATCTAGCACCCTTGGGGTTCTATTGGGACATAATTCACTTTGTTCTGGATTTGGCAGCCATCACTTTCTTAGCTAAAAGCTGATACTGTCTGAGATCTGACTACCAATTCAGTAAAACTTACCAATTCTTGTTTCTTTTTAAAGTTTATTTATTGATTGGTTTTTGTGTAGAAGAGGTAGGGTATAGAACAGAGGTACAGGGGTTGATGTGGGGTGAGAGGATTCGCCAGAGACAGAGTGGGAAGCAGAACAAGTGGATTGACTGAAATACACTGCTGAGGGGAGCAGCATGTGAGAGAGGAGAAGTCTGCAGCACCGTATTTGGGTTAGCTCATTGGTCAGGGATTGAACCTAGGCCACCAGAAGGCCCCTACCAATTCCTGTTTCAAAGAAATAAGAATATATATATATATATATATAAAACAAAGGCATCCAAACAATTTTCTCCTGACATTCCTTCCACTTATCTACTGTTCTTGCTCCTCTTCAATTATTTTTCAAGCCATATGTGGTTTCAAATCATCAAGTAATCAGTTGTTGAATATCAAGAAGGGGCAAAAACAATATGACTCAGTCTACTCAGCAACAATGAAGCTATTAAGCTACCTTTCTGTCACCACCTGCTTACCTATATTAATTAATATGTGCAAAGAACAATGAGTTCCTTTTAGAGAGTGGCCCTATGTATTCATGAAGGGCTATCATCATTAATTGCCATTTAGTAATTAGATGCCACCAGTTCCATTATTATACTCACAGATGTGTGAGAGCTTGAACCATAATGTCTGAGGGCAAAGTCCTGTCAAAAGTCTTTCAATGTCATACCCTCTTATGGGCAGAAGGAATGGCATCTTAGGGTTGGCCTTCTGGGCAATTTTGAGTTAATTACAAGACAAGTGTCTCTCAAGCACCTTCAAACAATATCCCCTTATTGGATTACCAGACAATGAATTAATGGCCACCGAGACTGTCATATCGTATCTTAATTAAGCACAGGCAGTTCAGAGGTTCCATAACTCCCTTTCATTGTATCTCCATAGCTCATATGGGCTGTCCTTCACATTGACCAGAGGCTTGCTCAGTTTTTTTAAGATCAACATAACAAAGAACTTACATCATTACCAAGGGTTATGATTGTGCACTGGTTTCCTTGAATCCTAAGAAATCATTATGCCAACTGCTAATGATGTCATCATATACACATCCTTTTAGTTTAAAGCTCAGTCTCAGCATACCCTCATATATAAAAATCAGACAACCTTCCCTCTTCATTTCATTAGGGAGATAGATTGAGTTAGCACAAAATAAGAAAACCAAGGCACAGTAGGGAGGATTAGACGCATTACCTCTTTGACTGGGTAACCTTGACATTCTGAGTTTGGGAGTACTATAAGCAAACAGTACATTACTTCTGTCTGCCCAAAGGCAGGTGAAAATATTAAAAAGAATACAACTGATAAATGGGTCAAGAAGATATGTTATTATACACAATGGAATACTGCTCAATGATCCAAAAATATAAACTAATGTCATTTGTGCTAACATGGATGGAGCTAGAAGGGATTATGCTAAGCGAAATAAATCAGGAGGAAAAAAGACAAAATTTGGGGCCTCCCTGATGGCGCAGTGGGTTAAGCAACGTACTATGAAGGAAACCACAGCCACTGCAGTACATTTGATTCCTGCCCTTGGCCAAGAGGGTGACCCATATGGCAGAGCAGACCTCTCCTGCCATGCCTGCTGCCCCGCTCAGCAGTGCGGTTCAGTCATTCTGCCTGTTCTGTTCCCCACTTTGTCTCTGGTGAATCCTCTCACCTCCCCTCCATAGCTCTGGCCTGTACCCCAGTTCTTGTATGCATAAATAAATAACTCTTTAAACAAAAGATAAATATGAGATGGTTTTATTTATACATGGAACGCAGACAAACTGAACAAAGGGTCAGGAAAAAGACAAAACTGCAAGCTGACATAGGGCTGAGGTGTATAGGAAGAGAGGGAAATGGCTCAAAATGGGCAGGAAGAGCACAAGGGGCTAAGGTAATGGTTTGTGGGTGGTACAGTGGTGGGAGAAATAGAGACTACACCTGAGGAGTGAAATCAAATACTTAGAAAAATGACTAACAATGGAAGAAAATAAATAAATAAAATTAAAAATATATTACAACTGAAAAGTCCCTTAGCTTTGTGAATTCAAGAGTCCTACATCTGGTTGCTAATAATGCTTCCAATTGTGTCATCCACAACAGCTTATTTTACTAGTTCGCAGAGCCTCAGGAACCCCATTTGAAAAATGAGGAAATTAGACCAGAACCATGGAAAGATTTGCACTTTCTAAACTGCATTGTAGGGAACTTGTTTACTATGGATGCTAATAGGTGTTTCTGATGAAAGGGTTCCCCAGTCAGGCACACTCCAGTATGCAGGTGAGAAACTGGGTCAAACATACATAAATGCATCGCAAAACCAAAGGATTCCTCGCAGCCTTTAACGTGCTAATGTGCTTTACAATTCTCCAAGCTCTGAGTTATATAAGCAGCATTTTTAAAACTTATTAAACTAAAAAAAAAAAAAAAGCAAAAACAAACTTGTTTTGGCAGAGTATGCATGAGTCTAATTCAGAAACTAATACAAAGCACTGGGTTCCCATAGGGTTCCATGGAGTCCTGGGGTTCTGCCCTGGTGGACCACCAGGGTAAATACAGGCAGATATGAGCTCACTAGCCAGGTCTGCTTTTGTTTTCTTTGGATTTTGTTTGTTTCCTTTATTTTTTTTTCATATTGGAAAAGGTGTTTCGAAGACCAGTTTCTCTGACCAAAGTTGTTGAAAACCCACCAAACTAGATATTCTAAAGGCAAACCTTTTATCATTATTTTGAAGAAAAACTGGTGATAAGATAAAATATTCAAATCATTAGCTTCCTCGAGATCTCTCAGTTTAATACACAATGATTTGTCCCAGGTTTTCTGGCCTGTGCTGTTCTCGTCTTTGTCAATCCATGCTTTATATTCAATGGTACCGGATATACTTTTACTTCTTTATTGTTATTGACATAGCACTGGTTGAAGAGATTGTATTTATTTCAGGGATGAAGCATGCTCAGACCACCCAAAATCTAGATTCCATCCATCACCTTGCCATTGCACCCCTATTTTTAATGAAATGTTTTTATCTCAACTGGATAAATGGGACATGTTCTCATTCTTTGCCTTTGAGAGCTGCATAAAAGCTTGCTTGACTTCACATGGCTCTGTCTTTTTCCTCTGACCATGAGAGCCCTCGAAAGAGGACTTCCTTCTCGGACGGCACTGCAGCTGCTACCACTGACAGTCCCTCCTGACTTTGTAATTAATCTGGGCAACTTTCTTTTCTCTTTAGCTCATGATTGATTTTCTCCATAAATTATGTTGGGCCGTTCTTGCATGTCAGAGGCCACATAATACAGCATTGTTAATGACTCCCTGAGAATAGAGATTTTTTCCCCCTTTATTTCTAAAAGCAACTCACATTGCTTTGGGTGACAAAGGTTCTCACTTAGGATCTTAATTAGACACCAGATTTTTATTGTATCTAGTCAAAAGGAACAAAATCTCCTCTATCTGACTATTTCACTATCACAGTCCTCACTGGATATATTTACATAAGTCTTTAACTCTGTGATTATAAGCACCATGTTCAATTGGTGTTATATATTCAGGGTTAAAAGTAAATGAGTCGATGAACTGGCAATAGCTGAAATACAAAGGCCTTTTTTTTCTCCTTTATGGGAGAGAGACAATTGCTCATGAATGTTATGACTTGTGTTGCCTAGGGCTAAAGAAGCGGTGTGCACCTGAGTGATTGGTAGAGCCCCATTTGATGAGAACAATTAGAATGTACAGAACTACTTGGCAGAGGTAGAATAGCCCTTGCGTGACATGCACCGGCTCGTTGTTTTCACAATAGGAAGAGCAGATGCTCTTGGGAAGTCTGGCGGCACAACACGTGGGCAGACAAAGCCCAGCACTGAAGGCATATGATGTGAAAATGCTTAAACTTAGTCATTTATTTTTCATTCCATTAAAAATGCAGCAAATTCTCCTTCCATTCCCCAACTCTATCAAATGGTAGTGGTGATCAGGGTGGCAGAAGGTAATCAATGCACTCAGAAAGACGGGCACTGGAGCCTCAGTGTGTGATATGCCAAATGTATTTGATTTCCAATATGCATGTATGCATAGGAAGCTTCCAATGGATGGGGCTGACATTTATCTTCTGCATCTAGGACTGGTGGGGCTGGTCACCCCTGTGCTCATGAGGGAAAGTAAATGTCAGGAAAGATTAGTGGCCGTGTACGATCCACACTTGCGGGTATTTTTCATTCTCTGTGTATTCCTCATGTCGCTCTTCATTTAGGTAACAGTTGTGGAAATTAAATGTACCTGTGCTCTAGAGGGAGCAGAATTATGAAAATGAGAGCTGGGTTATCACGTGGGACTTTGGGTTGGAGTTCTTTTCAATGCAAAATCCTACTCAGCACATCACCTTGTTTTCCTCTGCAAATTAGAGGCATGGCAGAGATGTCACATTCTGTGTATGCCCTCGACCTATGGATCTGGGAACTCTAGAAAGCATATTAGATTTTGTCATTATATTATTAGATCCATCCATTATATATTAGATCCATTCCATTTGTGAATGTGGTTATTCCTGCACAGGGGATGAGGGAATTAGGGATGAGGGAAGTGAGACTAAAGTGACTCTGAAGTATCTTCTGCCACATAACTGTGTTAATCAATGTGCCCATCCCCTATATGGTTAAAAAAAGCAAACAGGTGGAAAGAAAGAAAAAAAAATTAGGAACACATTAAGAAACAGTAGATGATTCCTTAGGAAAGAATGTGTGAAGAGAACATATAAAATCATCCGATGTAAATGACAGTTTATAGAAAGAGCTGAATAACCACAAGTGTCCAGTAGAATATGCTGTCTCCCACAGGAACAATCAAAGCCATGGCAAAAAAGAACAATAATAATCAGAACACCTCATGTCTTCTACTCACCCACTCTTTATTCTACATCCACCCATGGTTCTTTTCCCATTGCTTCAATGGTATCCCATTAAAAGTACTGAAAGCAAATTTACAGTACATTCAAGAATTTCCAAATAAGAGGGTAGAGGGTAAGGGAGACAGAGAAAGAGAGAGAGAGAAAATCAGCTACCAAACAGCACCAATCCCATATCTGAAAATCATTCAAAGGCCATTAGCTATTTTTGAAAGGATAACAAGACCCCAGGGAACACAGGTTAGGCTCCACTAAGGACTCCTCCTGCTGCTACTAGAGGCACTTGATTTTCTATAAGGCCCCAGCATCTCCAGTGTAGCTCACAGCATTTCTGATCCTGCCCAGAACACATCATAAAATGCTCCAAAATAAAGGACAGTAAATTCTGAGGAGAACTTGTTCTTTTTCCTGATGACCATTGAGACTTGAAATTCCACTCCTAAAATCGACTCCCCTTACGAATCTCTTCCTGTCAAGTGTAATAGTGGTAAGCTAAGGACTCTCAAATCCAACCTCAGTTCTCCATCACAAGAAGGGAACTGTTGAGAAAAGACATCTAGAGAGACTTGGACTGAAATCGTACAAAACAATGACACTGTTAGACAAGGTGCTAATCAACACCAATAGAAACACACATAGGCCAGAGATACACATACTCACCTCCATAATCCCCATCAGTGACTCAAGAAAAGGGACCCTTTGATGATGACAAATGTATTGATGTGGGTGCCTAAGCACTTAAACTTTTTTGTCATTAATTTGTTTTATTTTTTCTTATTTTTATGTGAAACTAGACTTTCCATAAAAAGAAAAATCCTTATTTTCATTCCATCCATTATCTGAAAATATAGACGACATGAAGAAGCAGAAAATGAACAGAGAGAGCAGGGAGTTACACGATCTGATTTTTTTCTAATGCATGGATCCAAATACATGTGGAAAGACCATCCCCTGAAAACAGAATAATCCTCTGTCTAAGAAGAGAGATCTCCTGGAAGAATTTGCAAACTAAACGGGTGGAGACTCAGAGGACACCATAGCCTTACATATAGATAGTACAGATGACTTATAACATCTGTGATATGCTTCAGCCTTTTCAAGTTTAAACTTCCCTGATATGAGACTATGTCTTCTTTTTCCATCTAAATGTAAGACTTTGGGAGGTAACAGCACTAGGTAATAATTAGGATGTATTGAGAATGCCCTAGGTCTTGAATAGATGTTAACAAATTGAATTTTCATAATGATTCTATGAGAAAACAGTATTTTAGATGAGAAGACTAAAGCAGGAACTTTTTTAGTGACTTACCCAAGATTAAGCAAGCTGATCCAAAAGTGTGTGCACCAATCTTTTAATCTATTTTCACATAATACATATTTTTCATGCAACTCTCAGGCATTTTATGTGTTCATAAAATGTTAAATCATAGATGTTAAATCAATGTCTGTTGAATTAATTAACATGAGAGCAAAGAGGCATGAATTCACATGTAAATATGAATAAACATGTACATACCAATCATCCAAATTACCTAAAGGGCAAAGATCCTGAAATTCTAAACAAGATAGAATGCAAAAGGCCTCCTATCTTAAAAGTGTTAGGTTATTTGTGTTTGGGGTAAGTAATAAGTTATGACCCACCCAATTGTATCACAGTGCATTCATTCCTCTCTTTATGCATTCTTTTATTCAGATATCTATTTTTAGTAACAGTCATACTTTGAAATAATATAAGATTAGAAGAACAAGGCACATCATTCTTGTTCTAAAGAATTCAAAGTGAGGTGGGGGTGGTAGACAGAGATGAAGACAAAGAGTTTTCCTTGGATTATGAGGGACTGAACTATGGAGTAAGGGCTAAAGGGGAGTCCCCACAATTAGAATTCTAGGCTTCTGAATTCCCAAACATCCTAACTTATGGCAGGAGTTCTCTATTGAACTCCCTTCTCTGCACCATGGCAAAAGAATGGGATCAACCAAAAGGTTGAAAAGGGCTGTCTATGAATTTTGTCCTTGTTTCTTTTTCTTCCCTTCCCTGAAGTCATCTCTAGCAACATAATTATAGACAGGAACAGAGGCAAGTGATAGCTGAGGCCAGGGGAATCCTCTTTAGGGAACTTGGAATCCATGTTAATGAATTTAGGGTTCATGGGTTCCTAAGAACCATGGAGTTAAGTAGCATTTATTTTGTAGTTGTTAGTCTGCTTATTTGTTTATCTTGATTATTTGTAGGTTTGTACTGTTTCAGCTTAGTTAGAGGTTATGCCATGATTTAGACCTCTCCGAATGAGGGTTTCACAAATGAGAAAGCAGACACAATTCGCTCAACAGTGCACAAAAGCCATTAGACTTCCTTTCATTTAGAATGATATGGTGAAATGGTAAGTGGTATAATCCTTTTATCCTTAAAAACATCTTAATTAACTGTTCCTAAAACTATGCCTTCCAATTTATAAAGAAACAAAGATGCACAAATGTTGTATTACCTGAAGGTTTATAATCTAACAATGGCAGTAGAAGATATGTTAAGTTTCCTTTGACTCAGAGTCACTTCTGAGAATCTTATGATACCATGAAAGCTTCTCAGAGCTCCTCAGAAAATTGAGGCCCATTGTTAAAGTCGCAGAGCTAGGATTTGAATGAGTCCAGGCAATGTGGTTTCAGTATGTATGTTCTTAATCACTATACAGTGTGCCATCCCTGACAAAGGTAACAAACAACAAAAATAAGTAAAATTATATTCAATATATAAAACTGATAAGTAATTAATATCTGTGATATACAAGAAATTATTGTGAATATATGAAAAAGAAAATTTAGTGGAAAACTAGGAAAAGCAGAAAATCTGCCATACATAGCAGAAAAAGCCCCTAAGGCAAACAAATCCAAGAAAGATGCTCACATTCACCAGCAAACAGGAAATGGAAATGAAAATAACAATGAGGTATCACCTATGAACATGTCTTTTTAAAGACAGGAGTCAGGAACCACATAAAATTAAGTGTTGTGAGGATGTGTGAAAATGGAACCTTCGAACACTTTCCTGAGGAGTGTAGACAAGCACAGCCATCTGAAACACAACTGGAAGTTCTTAATACAATTAAGCATGCAGGGTCCCACCCCCAACAAAGAGCTACTGCTGTCTCTGTTTCCTGGGGAGATTTTACATCTGTGCATAAGGAGATGTTTGTTAAAGAGTTTTCTGGGATAGAGGAAAGCTGGAAGGAGCCTGATGAATCAGATGAATTGATAAAACAGTTCTGTGGATGTGCGCACAGGTGCACACACACACACATGCACACACACACCATCATGTTTCATAAAGACACATCCACACTGAATGGCATTTGTGAAACACATTCATGTGTGGAACTGTGAAAGAGGCCAGCAGCTGGATTGATGATGAAGGAAAAAATAATATAGGTGTTTTTTGTTTTTTTTTTTTTTTTCCAGATCAGTAATGAATGCCCTTTTCAGGAATGATAGTGTGTCATGAACTGAGGAACGTGATGAACTCAAATCTCCCCTGCCCTGTTCCTGGGATGCAAAAGAAATAAAGTATAATGAGTAGGTTTAGGGGTGGAGAGTGAGGTCTGAGAACTGCTATGCTAATCCTACAAGGCAACATCCAAAGTTAAATGTTCCTGAACCCCAGAAACTAGGACTCCAGCAACTTCACTACAGCTGCCCCAGTCTGGGTGTCCATGAATTGGGGGCAACAGAACTCCTTGGGTAGGAATCAAGTGGCCCACCGAGAAAGGATGGTGTCTGCAGCACAGTACTGATGATGCCAGCCTTGCCAAATGAATAATAACTGAGCATTCCAGAATGGAAAGTCCACATGGAATTATAGTTTAACCTGTTCAGAGTAGAGAGAGGCCCAAAGAATATGAACTTTGCCCCAAGCTCACTGGAAGGTAGAACCCCAAAGCAGACAGGAAACAAATGACTGAATCTTGTGACTGACACAGGCTTGAGTTTAGGTAAATCACAAGGAAATTGAGTCCTGAGTGTCATTCTTGACCTGAATGCATGAAGACAATTGTGACTTGGTTGTGATGAGCCGTAAGTAAAGTTTCTACCTGTGTTAGTTTCAGTATGTTTATATCTGAATTATCATCTTTCTTTCCTTTTAATAAGATGAAGACCTAGAAAAAGGGAAAAAGGGAGAGGGTTGCCTGGGGTTAGAGGAAATTTTCAGCCCAGAGAAGAGGTTATCATTTCAAAATATATAGAGTGTCCATTCTGTGTAGTACTCAAAATTAGAGATAATAGGAAGACTTCAAAGGAATAGAGCTGTCCAGTATCTAAAGTACTTGTAGTCACAACAGATGCCACTAAACCCCAAACAATGAAGTGCCTGACATCTATTATGTGTCTCTAATTCAGACCAAAAGGCATAGAGACTCACTTTCCTCCCTACTTTCACTTAGCCTCTAAAGCCAACAGATTAAAGGACCCTACTCTCTAGAGTTGGTGGACAAATGGTATAGGTCAAGAAGACATGGTTTTGAATAATTACTGGGAAAGAAAAATGAACAATTGCATATAACTCACACAGAGTATAGCTAAAAGAATGGAGTGGATCTTAGGAAGACAAAAAACCATACAAGCTATCCTATAGAAAGTAGACTGTCTTCATGCACTATTCTCTTGGAATCCCCCACCTTTTATGATTAATAAGGACACTGGGGTAAACTTTTATTTTTTACTCTGATTAAATATTCCTACAATGGCTTTGGGCTTTGTACTACTAGTCCTTAAGCAACCTATCACCCAAATGGAAAACAGAATTAGTCCTCTTCTGTTTTTAATCTTGAATTGCTTGCTAATTGATTTTTAAAAGCCCTGCTGCTGTATTGTATTTGCCCTATAATTAACTGTGTTTGATTACAGATGTTTCAGGGACAGAGGTAGAGTTCCCTTGCCTGCTGACAAAGGAATCCATCAGGTAGGTCTTAAACACCACTGGTCTTCAATAAGCCCAAAATGCAGCAAGGGAAACAGCCAGTGGGGAAAGAGTTGAAATAATTGCCAAGAGAATGAAGGGGGTGGAAGGCTGTTTGTGTTCAGTCACCTAAAAGCTTTATTCAAAATGCCTTTTGGGGAGGATATCTGTGATTTATAAAAATGGAAAAGGAATTACCACCCCTGTGCCCTGCTAGAGATCAAATATCCTAGCAATAACCTCACAGCTCAAAAGCCTACTACACTCACAACAACCCACAGGGCAGCCAGTGGCACCCAAAAGCAAAATGCAAACTGGGGAAGTGGCTCTGCCCAGGAAAGATGGGGAGCATCATAGGTAAGAACCCAAAAAAGGGGGTCATTTTCAACTCCTTCTGTGGCTTCATGGCCATCCACCCCAGGACCAAGAATGGTGCCTGTGTTTGCTGGGTACCTGTGGATAGTGACAGTTCTACTATCCTGCCACTACTGAGGTTAACCTTAATATTTTTAAGGAACACATGACTATTAGAACTCCAAGTGGAGCTGTCAAGTGGACAGATGGATATCAAAGAGGCTGGAACTAAAGGGAGATATCTAGGCAGGAGGTTAATGCAGCGGGGAGTCATAGGTATATAGATGGAATTTAAAACCATAAGATTAGAAGTCGCCACTAGATAGAGGGGAAGGTACTGAGATTAGCGAATCACACACCCTCTCATGACATACAAACCCTGTTCATTTGATGGTGTGAACCCTGTGTTCCAGAAATTTCTTGCTGTGGCAAAGCAGACCTCAGCATGCAAACTGGCTTAATTCTTGGTTCTGTTTCACTGAGATGATAACAAGTCACTTCACCTAACTAGGTTTCAGTTTCCTTATTTTCAGTAAAATAGACAAGCGGGTTTCCTTATTCATTTTACAGTGTCATTGTGATGCTCCATGTGGTGACATATATAAAAGTGATTCAAAAATTGTGAATTGTTCCTGTTGGTAAAATACTGGTTGCAATATGTCAGGTACATGGGTAGTGTATTTTATGTGTGCGTGTGAGATATGATTTATATATGTATATATAAATATATAATATATTTATAAGTTACTTTGAACCCATTTCTACAATTATTATAAAATAATGCTTGTAACTATTTCAAAGATGAAAGGAAATTTGGTGATAACACTGCCACCTTTTTATCAGAAAGTACACAGATCTATTTGTCTCACAAATTCTCCCCCAAATTCCTAAGATGTGAAACAGTTAATGAAAAGAACAAATTCATTACACTCCACAGTTCAACCAGAACTGTTTCCTGAAATACTGAAAACTGTCTCTATTTTCCTTCCCTACTGCTGTCAGCTATGCCCCCAGGAAGCAAAGCATTATAAACCAGAGCCATGCCTCAAGCAGTTAAAAAAGAGGAGAGAAAGAACACAAAAACCTTCTTTTCAGGCTTAAATTATGTTTTCTTTTCTATTGATCTGGTGATTTCTGTTTTGAACTGAGTGAAAGGAAAATTGGTTTTGCTGCATGTTCCCTTCTTTGCTTTGTCTCCCCCCTTTGCTGCTCCCACCATCCCAACCACCATGGTTCTGCTCACGTCCTCATTATCCCCTTCCATGGCTCCTGGGCCATCCCTCACAGAACCACGAGGTTCTGTGCAACACAGGCAGAAAAAAAAAGTGCCAGATTTTTTTGTTTATTCTAAAATAAAAATAGTGCTCCATTGGTTAAAAATAATAAAGTTTCAAACCATGGGTGTAGCATTTGAGACCATTTCTGCCCTTTTTGAACCTCTTTCCCCTTCATCTCATGGGGGCTTCTAATCTTATAGTTTTAAATTCCATCTACACACCTATGATTTCCTGCATAAACCTCCTGCCCAGACCCCCCCCTTCAGTTCCAGCCTCTTTGATATTTGTATGCCCACTTGACATCTCTGCCTGGATGTCTAATAGTCACTTCATCTTATCATGCAGAAATAACTTCTGATCTTTTCCAACAAATTTGCATTGCTTACAATAATTGTCCTCTCAGGCTCTCCCTGGTGGCACAGGGGTTAAGTCTCAGCACTATGAACCTATCTGCAGCCACTGCAGCATGAGTTTGATCCCCTGCCAGGGAGGGGATCCATATGGTGCATCAGACCTCTTCTGTCTCACTCACTGCTTGCCCCAGCAGTGTATTTTGGATATGCCTGTCTGTTTCCACTCTGTCTCTGGTGACTCCTCTCACCCCTCCCTGCCACCTCTGGCCTGGACCCCAATTCTTGTATGCGTAAAAAAAGTTTTAAAAATAATAATAATAAGTTCCCCTCCCCCACCCAGATATTGGCAACTCAACTTTGGCGTTATCCTTGACCACTCAGTTTCAACCACACTCGGCATCTAGTCCATCAGCAAATCTTGGTTTTTCCTTCTAAACCTATCTAGAACACATCCCTGGGCAGCATATCCACTGAAGCCACTGCATCACTATCATCTGTGGCTTGAACAATTGCCAAAACCTGCAAGTGGTCACCTGCTGGCACACCTGCTCCAACACAGCAGACCCCATGTTCCTTTCTAACAGGTGTCAGTCCTTGGCTGCTTCTGCTCAAATCTTCCCAGTGACTCCCTATTTCTCTCTTGCAGAAACATTCCTAAGGCAGGGCATCAGACACTGCTGTCACTTCTCTAATTCCCAAGCTTGCCCCCACACTTGTACCCCAGTCACACTGGCTGACCATGCCATGCTGGCACACTTCTGTCCTGGAGACTCCCTCAGCCTGGAATCCATTCCACGACAAATGATTAATCATTCCATCATCTCTTTCAAGATACTACTCAAATATCGTCTTCCCAAAGACTTACCCTAAAAATGTTATCCATGCCTACCACTATATCTCAATCCACTATTCCGTTCTTTTTTCAACCATAAGAACTTATTACTTTCTGCACAGTGCATACCCTGTTTTTAAATTATGTTTCCTGCCTGCCTCTCTTTGCTAAAATGTAAGCTCCACCAGGCAGGCATATTTATAAGTTTAATTCACTGACATATCCTAAGTAGTTCTAGTAATGCCTTGCCATAGTAGTCACTCAATAAATATTTATTGAATGAATAAGTGAATGAATGGATGAAGACCCAATCTATTTCAGCATCCTTATCTCCCACTATTTTCTTCTGTCTAGATTCTAACTAGAATGAATTGTCATTATTGTAATCACACAAACACACGCTCTGGACTTTTGATTATGCTACTCTGCCTAGACCATCTTCCTTCCATCTCCATGCCCAGAGAAATACAATTTATTATTTTAGATTAAGAGCAATCTATTGTATTCCCTTCTGCTCGCCCACTCTTCCTTTTCCCTTAGTTTCTTCTTTCTCCCTTCACTTTCACTCTGCTTCCCTCCATCTCTTCCTCCTTTTCCACAAACATTATTTTTAAAAGATTTTATTTATTTTTATGTAGGAGAACTGGGGTGCAGAGGTTTTAGGGGGTGAGAGGATTCACTAGAGGTAGAGTGGGGAACAGAACAGCTGAATTTACTGAAATAAACTGCTAAGGGGAGCAGCAGGCGAGACAGGAGAGGTCTGCTGTGCCATGTGTGGGTTAGCTCCCTGGTCAGGGATCAAACTCATGCCTTGGAGATGATAGCATGATAATGCTGAGGCTTAACTCCTAGGCAAACAGTGAGGCCCCCTTCACAAACATTTAAAAAAAAATCACTCAGCCCCCATCTTTAATGAGCATAGAGTTCACTGGAGAATCTCTTCAGTGCTTCTATATGAATGCATCACTCAAACACTTCAAGCTAGGAGGCAGCTAGAGATGGTGAAAAGCACACATCAGCTTAAGAGAATACATGAGAGTAAATACATAAGTGAACTCAATAGTGTACAGGGGCCCTTGCAGCACAGTTACCACTCAAGCATTATGGCCCTCTCCTGTCCCTCCAATACCATGCACTGACCTAGTCTCTGCATTGAGACCCTTCTTTGATTCTGTCTCATTCTACTAGCTTTCAGTCATCTGTTTTCCATAAGAGGTTGTATTCCTTAAGATGTCCCCATAGTACATAGCTTTGCATGCTGCAACCTTCAAGTCTTGAGAGTTAAATCTCTTCTCTGCTTCTGCATTTTCCTTATTGGTCCTTGTGCTTCTATTTATTATCCACTCAATACTCTTTCCTCTTTGTCAACTCGCCTTCTTTGCCATCACATGTTTTTCACTTCATCCTTCTTAAAAATAATGTTCTTTCTTATTCTCCACATGCTCCCTGCCCCACCCCTCCCCTCCCTTTCTCATGGCCCCTCTTAGTCCCTAAGTCACAGCACAATCGTCCCTTCCCTCCTCTCTTGGAGATCATCATTCTCTGTCAGGCTCCTGTCCTCTCAGACCAGCCGCGGAAGTTTTATTGATCTCTCAGTAATGCCTGAGTGCCTCTGAAGGTTAAGGTCAACAAGAGTAAAGCATCCTGCTGAACCACAAAACCTAAACTCGACTTCAGCATGAGGGGGCATCAATTATTCAGAGCTAGCAGGTCACAGTACACTCCCCACCTGGTGATACTGAGTTGGGAGATATGGGGTGATCACATGGAACATTAATGTGGGAGAGACCAACGTATGTGGGCCAGTGCTCCCAACCCAGGGAAATCCCATTGATGTTGCTGTGGGGTAGAAGCACAAATGAGATTAGCCCCTGGGGAATGATGCCTAATAGAAACCCAGAATGAAGAAAGACCTAGAAAGGAGCTGTTAACGTCCAAGCAATTTTCTGGGCTTTAAATCTTTTCTCCTGTCCCACAATCCTGTATATAGTTGGCTCTAATTTCTCTACTTGCAAAATACTAGGCACTGAGTGTTTATAAACCCTACATAAATCAAAGTAATTTCAGATAATGGCGGGTTTTGTTTGTCATTTCTACCATGCCCTGACTTACTTTGCTGACATGTTAGAAGTTCCTGTGTCATCTCAACAATAAAAGTTTGGAGAATTTTAGTTAAAAATACACAGGAAACAGAGCTGAAATTAGAAATTTGGGAGAAATGTCACCAAATTTACTATTCCAAAGAAATGTGCCTAGTTGTAAATCACCCATCAAAGTCGATCTTATCATTATGAGTCATCTGAACTCACCTCAATGCTTTTGCACATGGAGCTGTCCTCCCTGAAAATCTCTTCCCTACTTCCAACTAGTTAATACCCAGTCATCCTGTTGGCTGGTCTTAGATAACACTCCTCAAAGATGCACTTCCATCTGGCCTAGAAACTCTCCTAGATGATCCCAGTTCTCCTCGTATTACAAAATTACCAAAGTCTTGGTACAGTATGACAATTCCAGCAGAAACTGTTTAAGACAAAATGGTTAGAAGCACAAACTCAGATTGCCTGGGTCTGAATCCTAACTCCATCACCCTCCCACTCAGTACCTCAGTGTCATAATCTGTATGGGAATAATAACAATAATATCTACCTCAATGTGCCATTCTGATGATTAAAATATACATCACTGAGAACAGGCCTAGGACATTGCAAGGACTATCCAAGTGCAGTTATCATTTTTATTTTGCCCATATAAGCTCTGCTAGGAAAGAAAGCATTGCTTTATTATTTATTGTAGCTTCTGTGCCTATTCCAGAGCCTCAGTTATTCTAGTTAGTAGTTGTTGAATCAAAGGATTCTCTCAAACTAGGACTAGAAATTTAACAGTCCTTGCTAGTGCCTCTGGCTTGGATTCTGTTATCAAGCTCTCAAGAGAAATTAAACAACTGTCACCTGCATTTTTTTATATCATGCAAACAGAAGACCTAACAACATTTTCAAAGTTGTTTGTAGAAAAAAATAACCCAGGAAGAAAGAGATTACTCCTCCCTCCAGGGCAGAGGATATGATTTCTTTACTGTCTATTATAATAAAGGTAACAGCTCTTTCCCAGTCAAATGTCAGGCAGATTTGCCTATAGCCTATTATAAAAGACTCAGGTTACTCAGCTATAATGCAAATCCACTGGGTGCCCAGTACCCATGTACTTGCTATTTTATATTGATTGACTCTCAAATCAGCTTCTGTTTAGTGGGGTGCAAGCCAATAAGCTATGTAGGGAACTATCCAAACATTGTGGTATGTCCTCTACTTTTGAGGTTCTATAATCCTAATTCTTCTGAGCTACAAGTCTCTGTAAATGATGATTTTATTGATTGGACCTCTGACAAAGAGAGTAGCCTCTCCCAGAGTTATATTTTGGGGTTTTGAACTCTATCTCCCTCACAGGGGTAGCAGATCCACCAACTTTGAAGAGTACTAATTGGGTGGTTATCAGGCTCTTGTAAAAATTGAACAGGTGACCTTTCTGAAGGCCTGGTGTTACCATATTGTGGTGACTCAATTAGGACACACTCTTATTTATTTATTTTTACAATGTTTGTTTTCTTTTCTCAGGTGTAGTCCCCATAGAATTTCCACCACCAATTCACCCATGCACCATCGCCACCATATTCCCTTATATTCTTCCACCCTTGCTTTGGTCTTTTTCTTCCCCCTTCCCCTACAGAATTTCTCTGATTCATAAATCTCTTTATTGATGTTTGGTTTGTTTTTTTTTTAAATTTATATTATTTTTCCCTTTGGTTCCTCATTTGGGTCCCTTATATTCCTCCTATAATTGATTTTTTTAAAAGATTTATTTATTTATTTATGCATACAAGCACTGGGGTACAGGCCAGAGGTGTGGGGGGGTGAGAGGATTCACCACAGAGAGCAGGGAGAAGGACAGGCAGATCAATGGAAGTACACTGCTGAGGGGAGCAGCGGGCACAGCAGGAGAGGTCTGCAGCGCCATGTGGGTCTCCGCCCTGGCCGGCAGCAGGGATCGAACTTGTGCTGCAGTGGCTGCGGTTTGCTTCACAGTGCGTTGCTTAATCCACTGCGCCACCAGGGAGGCCCACCTCCTATAATTGAAACCAATTAATATTATTCCATTGTGTATATATATCACATTGTCTTGATCCAATAATCAATTTAATTGATTATTTAATTGATAATTTTGGGCATTTGGGTTGTTTCTATGTCTTGTCTATTATAAATAATGCTGCAATAAACATAGGGGACACTTACTTTTTTTTTTGTTTTGTTTTATTTTTTTTATTAAAATATTTTAAAATTTACATATACTTGCCATTAATTGTAATCCCCATGTATTCCCCATCACCATCTCACCAGTGCACCAT
>JAGFMF010011417.1:6388994-6485946 GCA_019455555.1 Galemys pyrenaicus
CCCCATGTATTCCCCATCACCATCTCACCAGTGCACCATCACCTCAGTCCCTCGTGTTCCCATCTTCCCTCGACCCTCCCCCTCCCCTCCCCCCCCTACTTTTAAGGTGTGAGATCTCCACCAAGATTTGCATGTCAAATGGCAATGAGTTATATAAGCACACAGCCTGCCTAGACAGTAACATCTCAGTTTTACATGAAATGTGTTGGTTATCCTTCCGGGGAAACTCATCCCCAATTCCACTGACCAAACAAAGACTGGCTCAGTAGAGCTTACCGTTTACAAAATTTCCCCTAAATGGCTGGATCTGTTTGCTCATCGTGTGGTGTACTGCCTCTGGCCACTCTTAAAATTGACAACATTGGACCTTTGACTTCTACCTCTTGAGGAGTCTGATCCCAACTGAATCACTGTTCCAGTACAACCTACTAATCTTAACCACAGCCTTGATGCCCCATGTGACCAATCTGGATCATATGTTAAGCTTTCTAGAGCACTTACAGTCTAAAAATTCTTTATCATTAACATAACTGAGCAGAAGGATGATAATCAAGGTGCTTGATGGGTCTCTATTCTCCCATGAGTCACAGGCATCCTATTTTTGGTGTTGTCTCCAAAAAATGAAAACGATATCTGACTCTATTTCCCTCACTTCTTCCCAATCCACACACTTTAATAAGTTACTTGGTTCTTAATGTGTGCTCATTCTACCTAAATGAGGTAATTTCAAAACAGAGATGGTCTTTACAGTAACTTCTTGGATAATGAGCAGGACAAAATAACTTGGGGTGGGAAGGTAATTAATAAAAAATGTTCCTGAAAATTCAAGATCTTTCTCTGACCATTTCTGGGCATGATGCTAATTTCTTTCACAGGTTAGCCAGCCTGGTTGGTTCAATCTCTGGGCGATAGCTTGGCCAGAAGGAGATTTAGGAATACTAACCTAATTCCTGTTCAGCCTCCTCAATTCTCTTGTTGTACTGAATGGTCCTAGACCAAAAGCATAATGTTCATGTGATTGAGTGAAGTCTCATCTAAGTACCTGTGTAGTGGCCCACATGGTTGGGCCCTAAGGACATAATGCTCTCTCTAAGTTTTATAAAAATGTGCTTGACCTTTTGCGTGTCATTCTTCTGGATGAAAGCCCTAGGTGTAAGTAGAATGTGTCTGGAAAGGTGAAGTTAGTTAGAACTACTGACACACCATTTTGTGAGATAGTACTGGGGAGAAAGAATGTCCTAAACAAACTCCACAAAAAAGTTTCACGGACCCCACCCCCATACCAGACCATAGAGATTCAAGACACTAAGGACTACAAATCCTATAATGTCATCTCAATGAAGGGAGGATTGCTGGCAACTGAGGTAGAGTTAAGTAGCCAGGTTTTGCATATAACCGGACATGTGTGTCTTGGGATCCTTAGTTTTAATCCGGGTTTCAGCATGCTATTGGTGTTCCAACTCAGCAGAACTGGTAGGACACATTCGCCAATTTATCCCTCTCTCTTTCTCCCTTAATCGTTCCTTTCTTCATTTCCCCTTCTTTTGTAAATAAACCCTTTATTAACCTTTGTGTGTGTGTCTACAATTGAGTCTTATAAACCCCTTGTAAGTGAGCGAGTGAGGACCACAGTCAGGCAACACTTTTCACATCTAGGTTGCCCTATAACAATCAGGCTCCTGGTACATGGGGAGAGAAACCACAGATCCTGGAAAGGACAGTGAAGAAGGTACATGACACACCTTTTTTCTTTTCAAATCACCGTCTTCATGAGGAAAATTACCTGATATGGTTCTCCCAAACTGCTGCACACATGGTAATTTAGTCCATAACTATGTGTATGTCCTGTTCTGACAGCTCCAACCACAACGTTATCACCACTACCTTAACCTTACAAAGAAGTCAATCAGAAACGGTAGGAGATAGGCCCAGCAACTGCAGCTCTCCCACAAATCATCTGCCAGGATCCCAACCCCTTTCCCATGGTCATGCAAAATGAGTAGACAGCTTTTGCCCAAGTCACACACACACCACCCTCTTGGGAACTGAAAAACAAAAGGGACTGAAAAGAATGTGAACCTCCTGCTGTTTACTCCACTATGAGTAGTGACATCCTTTCTGACCCTGGAGTCTTCTCCCAGCACTTCTTCTAAGAAACAGTGACAGACTTTTTAACTTGAAAATCAGGTAAAATCTCAGACCCTCCTCGGTTCTGAACAGGCATTAAGAGGAGGGCTTTTGTTTCTCTTCCTAAAAGTGTTGCCTCCAAACCACACTGATCATAAATCTCATGGAATGCCTACAATAAAAGCAAGAACTTTCCATAGTAGGACAAGACCAACATAAATAGGAAATGATGCTAAGACACATGTCTGGTTAATTTCACATTACAATGTCTCAGCATACAATGTTTGATATATCATCTCTATACTTCTTTGGTTTCAAGTATAGGAAACAAACTGGGATCGAGGGAGACATTTGGAGGTATGTGTGTTTCTCAGAGCTCAAAGCCATTGATTCAGGCTGACATCACAGGAGTTGCTGATACAAATAAATCTCTGTTTTTCTTAATATGAATTCCTCGTTGATGAATTGATGAGATTATGTGGGGGAAATTCTTGTAGTCTTTGTTAAATTATAAATTAAGACTCAACCCCTGCAGTTTTGGTTTACCTGTGTGGTATTCTTTGTGGCCCGGGTACCTCATCACTCCATCCTGCATAGTTATTCCTTTGAGCACCAATAGGGTCTGGAACTGCTTATCAAAATATCGTGGGAGAGCAAAGGCCCTTTCCCTGCCCAATGCCACTTTCCCTTAGTCACTGAGTCACCCAGGATAGTTCCTGAGAGCTTTTTATGTTCTATGTCTCTAAACACTGCTAAATTGGGTCGGATGTGTGGGATTAAGCTCACCTCATAAAATTTGCTTGAGAAAATCTCAGATCCATTAATGCTTCATAAAAATTTTACAAGGTTTCTGCTAAAGGAAGGAAAACAAACAGAGGTGGTGTCGGCATCTAGGCTCTCTTTAAATCAAACATTCTCTCTCTAATGCATTTTTTTTATGGCACCAATCAGAAAAGCAATCAACCATGAAGCCTGCAGCTTCTTTTGCTTCCATTCCTAGAGCAAAATTTCTAGGATCTTTAAACATTCTACATGACGCAAATAGAGAAATAGATAGATGATGGATGGATAGATGAGATAGATGGATGGATGGATGGATGGATGGATGGATGGATGGATGGATAGAAAATTGATAGGTAGATCTACCTATTTATGTTTACCTATATACTCATCTCTAAATCTACTGGAAGAATTATATGACTCTAAAAAAGTCTACTTTAATATTAAAACTCCATATCCTCCAATTTTAGATTCGGAAAATAAAATGACAAATTGTTTCCCCTTAGAATGTTCTAGAGTGGGAACATTCTAGAAGCAGTGGCAATTTAACACTGGTGGGATGACAATTAAAATACTCTCATGCTCTTTATCTTTATTTTTGTTTGGATTATTCTGACAACAACAACAAAAAATAAATCATGAGCAAGAACTGGACTCCAGGGTTTAAGGCTGCATAAGCCCTATGATAACATGGAGATATTTCCACATGATTTCAGCACAAGTGAACTCAAGCAAAAAGGAAAGCAGAGCCAGGCCCTCTACCCTCTGCATCCAGTATAGAGGAAGCTGGATCAGAGCTGGGGCAGGATCCAAGGTGGACAGATGGACCTTTTGGAATAAGGATGTAGTAGAAGAAACAGTTTCCTGAAATAAATCCAGAGACTATAATCTCACTCTCTTTATTTTCTAAGTCATATCACTCCCCTTCAAAGCCAGGGTCTTTGGAAACTTGCCTTTTCATAAGAGACAGGTAACTAGAATATAGAAGCAATAATAACACTACCAAAGAGTGGTTAGACTTTTTCTTTTATTTTTCATATATATTATAATCATCTGCTCCTCCAAACAGCTCTGGGAAGTAAGCAACTGTAATATCTTGGAAAGAAAACAAGATTTTCACTAAAATAAAAACTGATGTTTAAACCCTCACGGGTCATCTAGTAGCTTATGTGTCCTCAGATCTGTACAAGTGTCAGCCTCAGTTAATGAATACGTAAATTAGGGATGATATTCCCTACCTGGCATAACAAAGACCAACAGGATTCAATGAGATAACTGACAGGACACAAAATAGTTGGAACAAAATAGATACTTGGTGAATAAAATCTTTTGGGACAGTTCAGGAATCTGATAAATGATATGGAACATGGTCTTAAATTCAAAATCTTCCCTAATTCCCAGACCTATACACTTTTTATCACATGTCCCAAGAGGCTTGAGAACTGCTTCTGGTTGATTCTGGCCCTCATGAGGATGGAGACTAACTCTGGGGAGAAAGGGGAGGTCATTGACTCATGCCCAGTCTCCATCAGTCAGTGCCAAGATACCCAGCTAGAAGAGAAATGGAAATTTAAAGGGCGCAAGAAAAATGCTAATAAGCATGAGTAAGAGAACCTTGCCCTGGGCTGAAGGAAGGGCCTGTCACAAGGACTCCCTGGCGATGTGCCCAGCCCACCCAGAGACACATATTAAGAGGGATCTATGCCCAAAGGCTGAGCGACTGCTCAAGTGCTAACAGCCTCCCTTGCTTAACAAAACGGAACAATCCAGCCAGAGACCCAAAGTAACGATAAGTAGCACAAATCGTCTGGGAAAGCCTGCTGAAATCACCTCCGCTGAGCAGAAATCAATCCAGACATCATGCTCATGCTCGTCATCCTTCTCCATATTCTCTCCCAGCCCCCACTCCAAATGCCTTTTTGATGTGAAAGGTTCCGTTGGTATCTTTAATAACTTGGACTTTCGACCATTAGGAGCTTACCACTAACTTTGAGGTGGGGGCACCTGTGTTCTCCGAGCCATCGTTGAAAGAATCCATGGTCCCTAGTAGAGGTAAAATCAGTGCAGGGGACCCTGCCCCCTGCTCCTCTCTGCCTGCCTCTGACCAGTTTTCAATAGTGCTGGCTAATGTAGGTCTGTAGCATTACAGAGAGGTTTGTTCTAAAGAAAATCAATGGCAGACTCCTTGACTCCACATATCAGACATCACAGAGACACCGGCTTCCCCGCCTGGCCCTGAAGTTCTTGTTCAGAAAGGAAGTGCCTTTCCTCAGCTTCTGTCCCACAGGTTTTGTAAATAATTCAGCAAGACAAGGAGGGAGCTATCTTAAGAACGGGCTGCCTGGCCCCAGGAATCTTCGACGTCACAGACTACCCCACAGGTCATTTTCTGCTGTTATTTTTATAAGCTAAAGATTGGACTTTATATTCAGGAAAGGATTTTGAAATCAGTGAGCTAGGGTGGGATGGGACCATTAGCCCAACATCACCATCCCTCAGTCAAGGGACAGCGAGTCGGGGGTGAGGACATTTGTCTTCCAATTTTTCTTCTTGGAACATTCTCAGTACAGGATTCTCACCAAATGTTTGGGTTTCCTAAGGCATTTTATTTTTTTATTGTTTATGTTTCTTTTACATTTTTACCTTTCTTGAAAACATTTCTAATTGCCCTCAGTTTGTGATTTTCATTTGTGGGCATCCACATTGCATTCTTATATTGTAAAATCTTTCTGGAAGACTTTAATGAGGTGTATTTCCTTCCTAATACCTCTCCAACAAAAGGGGAAGCTTAAAAGTGGCCATGGTCCATGTGTGCGGGTAACTGGGGATAGAGATGAGATAGTCAAGTAGCATGTGGGGGAAAAGTTTATGCTCCTTACTATTCAAAAAAATGCAATTTAAGTGCAATTTAAAGTCTCCCTATCAAACGCTGTTGGGGGGAAATGTCTGAATAAGAAATGAGCACCCCTTGTCCTCCTGTTATGACCTCACAATGGCACCTATTTGGAAGACAGTTTGATAGTAGTTATCGATAGATACTGTTTGCAAATTCTCTGTGATCACTCCACTTGAAAGAATTTATTTTAGGGAAATAATTGTGCTCCTATATAAAGAATTAACAAAGACTCATTTAATTTATATGCGCAAGAGTGAAACAATTGAAAATAGCCTAACTGCCCAACCATAAAAATTATTAGTTAAATAGATGATGATCCACCTATAAAATAGAATATTTTGGAGCCATAAAATATGATTTACAAAATCTGTAATGATATGGAAAGATACTATACCCATTATTATACACAAATAAAATATTGTATAATATAGAAATTCATTGTTGTAAATGTAAAATATAATTAGATCTATAACTGCAGAAAATAAAAACTGAAAGCACAGAGACCACCATGTGAACAGGGATGGCAAATTATAGTTGGTTTAACTATGTGTGTGTGTGTGTATTCTTTTATCAGTTGTTCTGCTTCCCACTCTCTCTGGTGACTCCTCTCACTCCCCATATCTCTGGTCTGCACCTCAGTTCTAGTATGCATAAAAAACACTTTAAAAAATAAACTATTTATTCCTATATTATTTATTCCTATAAAAATTGAATGGACACCAACTCTGCTCAGTCACTAAGGGGAGAAATGACTTCATATATGTACAGGCTCCAGGAGATGCTGACAGGAGGGGAGGAATCTGCACAATCCTGGCACAGCATCGAGGTACTGAGGGAGCTGACTTGTTTGTCTAATGTGGGCCCCACGATAGACAGACTTGTAAGCAAAGTGGAGTGTGGGCTCCCGGCTGTGTACACATCCTGGGAAGGCTTAGAGGCAGCCTCAGTGGTCCTGCTTCCCTGGATGCAGCCCGGAGATGTACTTCACAGGACTGCTGATGCCCTGCCTGGGCTGCTGAGTGGCGCGCACTGCACTGCTTGCAAGGCCTGTGTCTTGTTCTCTCCAAAACTGACTCCCAGACTCCCTCCAGTGCCTTTAGGTGGGTTCTTTAGGGAAAAGGAGGTCCTATCCTAAATCACAGCTCTGCAGCATGTCACCCTGGAAATAAGTGCCTGAATATGCCACTGCATCCTTCTGGTTCAATTCATTTAATCAGTAAAAGGAGCTCACCTCTTGATCCACCAGATGGGACTGGAATTACCAGACATAGGAGCTGCTAAGGTGAGCAGGAATGGGATGGCTTCTCCATCTCTGGCGTGGCTTGCCAGCCAGACTCACTTTTGAAGTCTGGTTGTCTTTAAAAGACACCAATTATTTCTCCTCTTTCCTCTCCTATGATGTCCTTATCTTTTTATTTTCCTCATTGGCCTACCGGTAATACTTTTTCTTGGTTTTTCCTTCCCCTCCTTTTTCATTAGAACGTGAATTTTTGATCAACAGAAGCCTGAGTACTGTGGTCATTTTGTATTTTGTCAGCCGTGAGCTTCAACCACCTAGTGCAGCCCATACAGTAAGATCACAGAAAACCGACCACAAAAAGCCATCCATTCAATGAAGGTACTTGCCAGTAGAAACTCCCTCATTTAGATTAGCTGGTAAGAAGTGTCTATTTCCCAAATCACAACATCATATTAACATTGTATGTCACTTCACTGCATACCCCCAGGTAGATACAGTTGTCTGCAAAAGTGTGTTCTAAGTACTGTGTACTCATGCACACACATATCACTTATATGCACATGCCACAGATAAGGTATGTACACAGACTGCACACATCACAGACACATCTCTATGCATGTATGCATAAATTCTGTGCATATGTAACACATATGACAACATACTACATACATGATCATAAAGCAGACCCCTATACAAGCATTGCACATATGTGTTGCCCTTACACATCATGTGCAAGAAGGCACACCACACATGAGCATGCATATGTGTACACACTACACACATGTGCATAATACATGCACACATACCACACACACACAAACTGGTCATTCAAAATGTCTTGGATACCATCTCCAACCGACCCTTGTAATCAGGAAAATGCATCTCAATCTTCAGTCCTGAAATACGTTGTGAAAATATAAAACATCAGAACAAAAAAGTATATATTATCTCTCTATTTCTGAACAACTTAGCACTCATTTTCCATGCTTATTGCAACATCAGAAAAATGTTGCCACGACAACAGACCATCCAGTCTTTTTCCAGTGCCTGAAAACCACCCAGTGTCTGATTTCTCTGCTCCATGCTCTCCCATGGCGGCAGCCGGAGGAACTTGAACATGATGGCTTTTGTTCAGGAACCATAATGAGTGCTTACCTTCCAACTTTGCAAAAATCGATCAAACTGACCTCACACAAACAAGCAGGTGCATGTCCCTAGGGACCTTATATGTACTTGCCATCACTTGTACAGAATTTTGACAACAAAACAACCCTACCTGTCTTCTTTCCTGTGCTTGGGGAGGAATGTGTGAGAAGGGAAGGAAAAGAGAAAAGAAGGGAAGGGCCCCCTCCAATCAGTTCCCACACCTGAGAACCATAGTTGCCTACTTATAAAGTCAACTACTGCAGAGAGGATCTTCACATCAGAGGAATACATTTCTTCTGTTTTATTGAAAGTGAAGTGAATTTGCTGCCTTTGTTTTCTGCCCAAATTCAAGTTGAAAATGTAGCCACTATTTCTGGTAGATATCATAATCTAAACACTTGCTAACCTGGTATGGCACATTGCTGTTTCACAGAGACATTTCACAGATAGAGGTCTGTTTGCCTATATGCAAAAAGAATTTAAGTTCTCTAAGGAGGAACACACACACACACACACACACAGAGAGAAGCTGAATGTCTTGAGGTTCTCATGCACTGAACTGGGAAAGATTTACTCTGTGTGCATGAATAAATATGTATGTACTCACCTAACACAAATTAGGTTAAACTTGCAGGAATGCACAGATAAACAATAGTTTCTGCCCTCCAGAAACCTTCTCACCATAGGGCACACATACAAATACTCATCACGCTAATATGAACGTAGTAAGTAGCACTAAGAATTACGTTCAGATTCAGTGCGAAGGGTTGTTAGGAATAACAGGTGTGCTACTCCTTTGCAGTCAATGGCTGTGGGTCCTATACTATCTACAATCACAAGTAGTAGTTTTTGACCAGTCAATGCAGAAACCACATTACCATGATCTGGGTGGAATGGAATCCCTGTCTTTCCTGTAGGTGTCGCAGAGTGGGGCTTGATGAGTAAAAGTCAGACTTTACAATCAGGACTTTCACTCCTGCCCTGGAGTCCACACAACTCCTCCCACTTCTGTCTGTGTTTCCTGTGGAGAAGGCTCCTTATTCGCTGCCCAGGTTAACAGAGAGGAGAGGCAACATCTGCCTGAGAGAAGGCCATCAAGTAAAAGGCAGTAAAATTGTCTCCAAACCAGCTTTTCATAGGCGCTCACTTATTATTTAATTTGGCTGCAGTGTATGGAATTAGGCTAATGGCTGTTAAGTGGCGAAGGCACAAACACGGTCCATCTGCTGAGAAGGCTCCGGGCCATTGTCTGTTTCAAAGGCGACGGAAAAAAGACGAGTGAGACATAACTGCTATATGAAGAGCCTCATCAAATGCCTTTTTATTCACCCTCTGATCTTATTTCTTTCAACACTAGTGATTTTCCTGGTACCATATTAAGAGCTCAAAATCAGGGCCTAGCCACTGGGCCATTACCAAAGTGAAAAATAAGCTATTCTTGCCTGACCTGCAGAATTCCGTGACACAGGGAAGTTTGGGCAGAAGCATAGTCATTCAGTCCACTTGAAACACACACACACACACACACAATTTTGGGTACTCTGTGAACCAACAGCATGAGAGAAAATATAGGGCAGATCTAGGGAAAGAGATTGCTCTGGCTTGGATGAAGAAAAAATGCAAGGACAGGACAAGTCATACAGAAGGCAACATGTGCCAGTATGTCAGATGCCTTGGGAACCAGGCAAGGGAGTTTGGATGCTACGTGGTAGGCAAAGAAGAGCACAGGATGGAGAAAGGAGGAAAGTGCTCTAGGCCAAATTTCAGTAGCATCCATCCTTCTGGAGTCCCTGCTGTATTATGGCAGGGCAAAGAATCTGGAGGGGGACATACACCAGATTCCACTAGAGGAAAGTGGCATTGAAGACAGATTGGGAAAGGGGTGGGCACCCATTCCTACCAGCTCTGGAATGCAATGTGGGGCAAGGTGAAACAAAATTCATCCATAAATTGATACTCACTCAGTATCTCTGATAATGGTCAAGGGCTAGGCTGGACCTGGTCATCAGGACAATAAGGAATAAAACAAACAGGGAAGCATCTCTCATGGAGTTTACATCCCAGTGAAGGAAATGGCAACAGCATGATTACAAACAGTAAATAATATAAAGTGTGCAAAGTGTTGGAATTGATAAACACCAGTAACTTTGAGAGTCTCAATGAGAGGAAAGAACAGGAGGTATGGAGCCTGAGAAAGAATAAGAAGTGTGCACATTACATCAAAACAGAGTTTGCTGCTCTTCTAAGAATTTTGAAAATGATCTGCAAGGTTGACTGAACTAGTCTTCAGTGGGCCTAAGATCTCCAGGTAAATAAGTTATGATGAGAAAATAACCTAAGTGCACAAGTGCACATTAATCTAAGTGTCTAAACATATATAACAATATGTATATAACTGTATATAATTATATATATACATATAATTTAAAAATGTGAAAACTGCAGTTTGTTGCAACACAGATGAACCTTGAACCTGAAGGACATTATACTAAGTGAAATAAGCCAGGTGCAGAATGACAAATACTGCATAGCTACACTCACATAAGGTATCTAAAATAGTGAAACTCACAGAACTAGAAAGAAGAATGGTGCTGGATGAAGGTGTGGGATTGTTGTTGAAGGTCTCAATTGTGCAGGATGAATGAGTTCGAGAGCTCTGCTATGCAACAATGACCCTATAATTAACTATCCTTACCATACCCGTAAATAAGAGTGTATGTAGATACACATGCATGTAGTAGATCATGTAGATCATGGTGTAAGTCTCCCATGATTAAATAAAATACAAAAGATACAAATAAGGACATGGCAGTTGATTGTAAGTGACAAGGCATTATTCAGAGTTAGGGAAGTGGTGCTATTTTACACTGGTGGTGACAAAGACCACTCCACCGATGCATTACTCCTTTGGAAGAGGTAAGAAAAGAAGCCATCATAATCTGCAAGATAGGCTCTTCTACTCAGAGGGAACAGCAATCCCAAGATTCCTGAACCTAAAATTTTATAAGAAGCACTAACTTTCATTCAAGCAATCATGCTTTCTAGATTCAGAGCGAGTCAGCTTTCTGAGTTACACTTCCTCCTCTGTCACCAACAGCCCACACTCAGAAGAACATCTGTGTTTCAGTGAAGGAAATGGCTATGTTGTCTGAGTCCCCACCAAATATATCATTGTATATAATAATCTTTAATTCATTACTATATCTTGCTCAGTATAGCCCATAGCCTTACAGTCAAAGACATAACTGCATTTATCATCTTACTATTTAATAATGACAACAATAGTAGTAGAAATCCTATTGGTGGGAAGTAACACTTATTGGGTATGTATTTAATATCAGTCTCTGTCAAGAGCTTTCAGTACATTACCTCATGTCAACCTTATGACTATTCTAAGGCTGAGACTTAAAAAATAACTAAACCAATCAGGAAAAAAAAATATTGGATGGTCTCACAAGAGGAAGATAGGGAAACTGAACAAAGGATAAGAAAAAGACACGACTTGCAGGCAAACCATAAATCTGAGGCATACAGTTAGGGAAGGGGAGGAAGAGGGGTCAAAACCAGGGAGGGAAGCACAAGGAACTATGGTGATGACTCATGGGTGCTATGGTGGTAGGAGAAATTTGGGGACTACACCTGAGGGGAGAGATGAAATATTGTACAAAAATGAACAGCAACGTAAGAAAATAGAAAAAATAAATAAAAAAGAAACTAAACCAATCACAAAGCCAGTAGGGTAGGTGGTCATTCCTCACATTCATGACATGAATCATGTCAGTCGATGTCATCAATGACTATGACCTGCCCCTTAATGGGTAACTGAACGGCATCAGTTATGAGGAGAAAATCACAAAAAGCAGGAAAGCAAGATCACAAAATTAGAATCGAGGCCTTACCTCAGGGCCCTTGTGTCTCACAGATGTTACAGAGGTACACACTTGTCTCATTCCTGCTCTTTCATCTTCCCCACCTCTCCTCCCATTATTCCTCCTTTCCTTCATTCATGAACCAGATTTTCAGAGCTTGTATGTTTCAAGAGCTCTGTAAGGTGTTGGAATTCAGTGAAGAAAGATGACAGGCTGACAGGAAGGCAGAACTTACTGGTCTTGAGGGTAGCTATTGCCTCCAAGGGCAAAGAGATCTTCTCAGGAAGATTCTGGAGCTATTTCCTGCTCAATTTGTGAGGTAGGGTGGCAATAACGTCAATTGAGATGAACTCAGTTGTCAGTACAAATGAGGGAGGACAGGGGAACCACGCCAAATGGCATTGTCTAAGAAATGCAAGACCACCTTCATCAAGGGAATGGCCCACTGTGTCCACAGCAGAAGAAAAGCCTCACAACAGCACACTGTCTTTGAGTGCCCACAACTCACCCAACCAGAGGGCTCTCTGTTCATAAGAAAGACAAGGCAAGCTTTCCGGGGCTCCCCAGGTGGATGTGCACTGGAGGGAAGCAGGCTCTGGGAGCCAGAATAAGAGAGACCTCAGGGCACATGGGACCAGCATGATGCAACGTGGCTCCTGTCCTCCCGTCTTGCCCTCCAGCAGTTGCCACTCAGGTGCTCACACCTGGGTAAGAGCGAGCAGGATGCCCATGTGGGCAGCCAGCCCCTGCAAGGAAGACCCAGCTCCCAACACTACACTACAGGTCTTCCTCTGCTTCCCCAAAGTCTGTGCTTCCCCGCTTTGTGTTCAGGAAAGAGCTGCAGCAGTAGTCGTTTTCACCAAACAAATGAAATCTGAGGAGGATTTCCTAGGACAAGAGGCAAGAAGCAAAAACAGCATCAGCGTGGGCTTTGCAGCTACCGTCACAGAAGCAGCCAAGGTGGCATCACCACTCTCCTTCCTGGGAACCAATTTATATCATTCCTGCTCTTACTATATGCGCTGGTGTTATTTTAGGTTTTACATGTTATTTTGTTTAATTTGGGAGGTTATTTGGGGGGAATCTGAGAAAGCTCAAATGTTTTCCATTTAAATTAACTTTAATTGTGTCTTAGCTTTATAACATTTCGCTTATGAAAGGTACCTCCCGAACTGTTCTACTTGCGAATAGCAGGGAAAACCTGCACTTAGAACTGGCCCAGCAATAATAGTCTGGCAAATCAGAGAAATAAAAGACTTCAGGATTAGTGCCAGATACATACAGTCATTTTATATAATAAATATGGCACTTTCAATCAGTGGGAGTAGGTAGATTACATAATAAATGATGTTGGGACTGAGCTTGTTTATAAAGAAAAATGTTGGATCCCTCTCCTGATATAAAGTACATTAAATCAACAATTTAAACATAAAAATGAAATTATGAAAACCATTAAGAAGATAATTCATACTGTTCAAAATCATGGTACAGAGAAGGGAAGATCTTTCTAAACATGAGTCCAGAAGTCATAAAAGTGAAGTTATTTCATTACTTGCATAACATAAAAATGAAATATTTGATATAGAAAAATGTATTTGATAAACAAAATAAGATTGCAAACAACAACCTGGAAAGCAATTCATAACAAGAATGACAATGGTCAAATTACCTTAACACATTTGTACTCTTACAAATCAATATGAGAAAGATGAAGTCAAAAAGAAAAAAAAAACAACAGGTAATTAACACAAAAAGCTATGTAAAGAAAATGAAAAAAATAATTATAAATAATAAGTATATGAAATGAACTAAATTTATGCAAGTAAATATATGCAAAGATGTTCATCATCATAATTAAAGAAATATAAAATCAACATTTTTTACCCACCAGTCTGGCAAATACCAAAGATATGGAAAAAAAAACAAAACACTACTGGTCAGGTTTTCTGGAAACTTCTATTCACAGTCATTGGGATTATAAGGTCCAATAACCTTTTGTCAAGCAATTTTACAATATTTCTCAAACATTCAATCTGTATGCTCTTGCCCTAGCAATTTCATACCCAAGAACTTGCCTTACAGAGACACGTGTATGAACCAAGATGTTCATATTGGCCTTGTCTGACGGAAAAACTGGAAATAACTTGCTCATGAAATTATAAAGAACCAGTAAAACACATTGTGGATCCTGGAAAGTAGAACATTATTTTTCCAGGTAAACAAGCAAGGATGCTTTGTGTCTAATAACCAGGATACATATTGCCAATGTACTGTTTGTAAATAAAGGAAACTATAGATCATTATATGTAATGAATTTCATTTGTGAAGACACACATTGTATGCATTTTATTTGGGTAGAAGTGCATGTAAAAATACACACAAACATATGGCCTCCTCTGCAACAGGAGGAGGAAGACCTCTTCAAGGAAAAGCTCTCTTTGAGCTTCTTAAAATACTTAACTGTCTAGTTACTTACAATATGCAACTGTTCTTGTCTTTTTTCACTTTGTCTTTTTTAAGCAACACTAATAAACTTTCTCTTTTTTATTTTTAAGAGCAATAAAAATCAGGAGATGTGCCTGTTTGACTTTTGAGGCAATTTATTTACCGAGCTGCTTTCTCTTATTTCAAATAAGGACACTAGTACAATAGCTGAGGTCTTTCAGGTTAATGTTTCTAGAATTTGGGAGGAAGACTCTTTTATAAAAGGCACACACAGTTGCCCAGCCCAAATAAGGAAGGTTGAGAAGCACTGAAAGTTGAAACCTTGTTAGTCCTCCTCCTGCCCCCCTTCCCGAGAGTCCCACACAGCCTGTGAGCCCAGCTTCTTGGGCCACTTTAGTGTCCATCTCCCTTGATTTATCTCTCCCTTCACCCCATTCTCTGGATTACTTTCTCATTTTCCATTTGGCCAGAATCTGCCTGTAGACGTCTGGGTTCTATCAGTCTTCCTTTTAAGCAACCATCTCCAGTTCATTAGCTGTATACAAAGTACAGATATATTCAATCAATCATCCCACGCCGAGCTGGTGACCGTGTGTGGAATGCAAGTGTCTGTGTCCTGGGAGATACTTAATAGGCGAGATTGCTTATCACTGGCAGGAAGCGATCTGCCAGACGCCATCTATTCATTTTAATATTCTGTCTCCTGAAGATTTCAGGATGGACGCGGGAGTGCAAGCAATTATCTTTACCATTGCACATGGGACCTTTGGGGGGTATTGGTGAAGGTGCAAGGAGCCACAGTATAATTCAAAGTGTACCCCACAGGGGCAATTAACCACATGATGTATGCAAGTTGTCTTTTCTTTTTGACAAACCCTAGCTGGCTGATGACTCACTTTGGGGTTAACTCCTCAAATGATTGTGGAAATATTGAATATTTAGGCAATAACTTGAACACCTGCTTCACCTTTTACTCTCAATACTTTCCCTCTTTCTATATTCAGAAAGGGGTGTCTTATATGTTTTAGAGGCTCATTCTATATACCCCCCTTCAATCTTTAACCCCTAATGGGCCAGAAAGGAGCAGGACAAGCAGCCAGAAAGTCAAGATTTTCAAGGGAGTCTGGAGGCAGGATCTGCCCAGAAATGAGAGAACATTCAGGCATCTCCCTTCCTGCACTGTTTCAAAGTAAACACCTGCAAGCCTCTTTACATGTTACTGCAGACCTCTGGCTGTGTGTGTGTATGTGTGTGTGTGTGATGGAAGATGTGAAGGAAATAAGGAAAGCAGAGACCATGTTTTTCTAACTAAGTGTTGAAAAATTGGACTTGATTTATACTATTGTATATATACATCTCCCTATAAGGAAAGTGCTATAAACATTTAAAGCATATAGTGCTGTTTTCCTGGGGTTTGTGCTAGGTGAAAGGGGAAAACAAACCAGAAACAAAAACAATGAAATCTGACTATACACCACTGGGACTGTGTTTAGTTCAAAACTCCAGGCATGAAGCCCAAATAGATCCAGGCTGGGCTTTATCCTTACACAACAGGGAAGATGATAAAACGCATTTACTTAGTCTTGCATCATGAGAGCCAAATGACTGCAAACTGAACTAATCTTGTTCTATCCCAGGAGCAGTGTTTTGATTCTATACGCTACATATGTCAAAATGGTGATGCCGTGGCATGATACATTTCCTCGACACCCCTTCGACTGTGATCAGGCATGCACCCCAACACATAAATGTTCCGTATACATTTGCGTAAATAAATAATTCATGAAACTACAAATACCTATCCCTGAAGCAGCTTCCAGTTCTTAAACACTATAAGCACATTCATCCCCATTTTAAACAGGAGGAGATGAAGTGCGCGTTGCAATTCAGATGGAGGGGTGCCAATCCACGGGGACCTATTTGGAATTAGTGAAGAGTGAGCTACCGGATATCAGAGCAGTGGGAAGAATTTTATTTCAAGGGCAAAATGCTGAAATGACATGCGCCATAGCATTGTTCCTTGTGTGGAAGCAAAGCTGGGATAAGATGTGGACATTCAAATACCCTCCTGAGTTCCCTGCCTCTTGTTTGTAACCTGAGCTCCCTCTTGCAGACATGCCTGGGCCTCCATCCACAGTTCACTAAGAACTCACCTCCAACTGCACAGAGGTGTGGCTAATTTGAGAGGAACAGAAGGGTTAAAAAAGCGTGATACAGATTGCAGCTGCCACAACTCAGTGTCTGGAGAATGAGAATATATATATTTAACAAATGGGGAATTTTACTCTGTGCCTAGTAATTCTGGCTATATTTCACTTCATATTTTTCAGGTAAATTGTCTTCACACCAGCCAGTGGCATTTATCTGCTACCTACCAAAAGCATCAGTGTCACAAATGACGTTTTAAAATCACCAGCCCTTTACTAAGCTCTCAAAAAAAAAAAAAAAAAAAAAGAAAGAAAGAAAAAGAAAATCAGTTTCAGAAAAGTTTATGAGCAGGAAGAGCACAATTTTCACATACAAATAATGCCCAAATATGGCTTTTATAAAGTTCCTCCAAGAAAGACGCTCTTGAAGGACTATCAGTCTAACAGGTATTTTTTTTTTCCTTTTAGAAAACTGATTCTGAATTAGAATGTCTGCCAGGCTGTAAAGAGAACAGCTCCAGCCGTCACCACGGCAAAGGCACAGAGTCTGAGCCTGCGCTTTTGATTATCTGTGTTTTAACGGGGATTCCTGGCTTATTGGCCATCTAATTTGGCAAGATATTTCTAATGACAGAACTGGCACCTGTAGAAAGGTAAAATTGCATTTCTAAAATCCCTTGTGCCTGTGATGAGTGAGCCAATGTGGGGGAAAGAGGAGGCAGGGCCGAGAGCAACTTGCTGAGCGGACTATGTCCTATAAGTGTCTTACAGCACTTTCATTCTGGCTGTGAGGGACAGTGCATTTGGGTACCTCCTCCATCCCTTTTCTAGTCTTCGTATTGAGAAGATAATATAGGGGTACAGAGGTTCTCCAAGGGTCCTCCCAGAGCAAGCAAGATCAGTACTATCTAAGGAACCAATCAGAAATGCAAATTCTCAGGTCCCACCTGACTTACTCAATCAGAGACTTAGAGGGTGAACTCAGCAAGGTTGAAACAGTGGCTCTCCAAGGTGTGTAGATCAGAACACAGGGAGGGTTTTTTAAAGCACAGATGCCCAGCCCCTAGCGCACAGCTGGCTTCTTTTCCCTGTCACTAGGTCAGTCCTGGATTTGACTTTGGTTTGACTGAGCTGAGATCATGTGTCCGCATATTAGGTCCCATGCTAGGTGCCAGGGCTAAGCAAGGCAAGGCGTCCATGGGGAAGATGTTCTCACAGTCCTTCTACAAAACATACCATTGAGAATTGTCTTCACCTGAGGCAAATGTGGCCCCCTCTGTAGTATCCCTGGACCTCAGATTCCCATTCTTTTCCTCACTAGAAGTAATTATTTCCCACACAGGACAATGTCATATGTCCATTATCATTTCCCTCTACGCTGAGAGAAGGAATGCTTTCCCAGACTCCATGCATCTAAGTAGGGACATATGATGATTCTAGGCTCCATTTGGGGCCTGGTCCCTTAAGGTATAGAGTGATTTTCCACACACACTCTCTACCACCTGCATGGAATCCAGGATTCCATTTAAAATGAGGCACAAGATGGAAAGAGTCCTAAACCACCACCTGGAGAGGTCACCCAGGAGAACCATGGCTCCTGCAACGGACACTGTGTAAATAAGAAATTAACTTGTATCATGTTAGCTGGCTAGGATTTGAAAATTGTTATTACAGAAGCTAGCAATAATTACACTACTAATCCACTGTCCCTTCTGGTTTTGCACCGTAGTTTGTGCCTGCCTCTGCTAAACTATGTTACATTTACATTACAGCTTGTTGTTTTTTTAAGTGCCCGTCTCTCATTGTGATTACAGCTTTATTTACTCATTGTTTTAAATCTCAATAGCCTAAATCACCTAGCCAAAAAAAAAATGATCAATAAGAGAGGAGGAAAAGGAGAAACAAGTAGAAAAAGGAAGAATCAGTTATATAATACGGGGTGATGTTCAGTAATAATAAGTGTGTTAATTGATATGGATTATTATGCAGTCAACACCCTCCCATTTGAATATATATAGACTTCACCTAGATTGAAGACACTGAATTCAAGCATAAACACAAAATTTGGACTGACAGCTCAAATCCATTATTTAGTGAATTTTGGGGGGATTGTTTTGATCACTCCAAATAAATATCTGTTCCCAAAAACAATAATAAGAAGCCGTATTTATTGATCTGTGAGGTGATTTTTAAGTTTTATGCTAATCATTGTGACACATCAAAGAACTATGGTAGGAATGAAATAGAAGTCTATCGTCCATTCATCCACATTTGTTCCACAGTGTTGTGGTCAGGAGCCACGCCAGCCTCTAGAAATACAGAGATCAAAGACACTCCTGTCACTCCAGGTGCTTGAAGTCTCAGGGGGAGAGATAAGTGAAACAGAATGCGAGGAAATGTGTGTGTAAAGTTTCTGTTGTTATTTTACTTCTTCTTTATGATTTGGAGGAAATTTTTCATAACCTGAAAGCAGCACACAGATGTAAGGAGTCGTTAGCCCATGTCACTTTGGGGATTCAAAATAGCTTAGTGAAAAAGAACAAGGACAGGGCCTTCCTGGTGACCAAGGGGTTAAGTCTCAGAGCTATCATGTTATCACCTCGAAGGCCTGAGTTCGGTCCCCAGCCATGATGTTGACCCACATGTAACAGCAGACCTCCCTGTCTTGCCTGCTACTCCCCTCAGCAGTGTATTTCAGTTAGATCCACCTGTTGTGCTCCCCACTATGTCTCCAGTGAATCATCTCAACCCCCATTTCTGGCTTACACCCCAGTTCTTATATGTATAAATAAATAAATCTTTCAAGAACAAGAACAAAGGAAGCAGAAAGGCTCAGATTCTAATTCAAGGCCCCCACTCATTACCTGTGACCTTTTCATCATGAGGTCATGTACCTCAGTCTGCCTCCACAGGAACCCTATGAGAGGGACCCGATCATGGGTAGAGACTCCTCTCTCCCCAAGCAGAGGAAGGACTGAATGGGAGGGGAAGCAGGAAGGATGGAGGGAAGGAGGTGACCTGGACCTATGGGGAATGAGTGGGCGACAAAACCAAGGCCAGGAGACACAAAGGGCTGTTCTCCACAATGTGCACCAGCTCCTCCAACCTCATCTATAGAAAGGATCACAGGTAACAAAACAGAATTTATGTAATTAATTAATTTGCCCAAGATCACACCTAGCTCAACAGATTCACAAGTTACTGCCCTTTGAAAAGACATAAGTACAGGTAAAAGATTTCAGAAATTATCTTTTATCTTTTTACTTTGTACCACATCTTCCTTTTCCCCTTAAACCTTCCACAGACTGTATTCACATGTCATGTGAGTTTATCCTGTCAGTCAGTAGAATCAAGAGGAAACAGTTGTTGTATTTGGCAGGATGGGCTCATTTTGATAAAATAGTTTGATCATTTGTACCCCATATTCATAATAGTACTTTAAAAAATTACTGATAGGGTCAAAAAAAGGCTAGCAATATTTCAAATCGATATTAACATTAGAGAACATGCAAGATTCAGCACAGAAATCCTTCCTCTGAACACCTGGTACAGAGTGACAGGCCCCGTGTCTGCATCAGGTACTGAAAATTGCCAGTAAACTTGCCCATCATCAGAAAGGGGATATTCTGATCCTGAAAAATACTGAGAGTTACCTAAAGAGAGAAAATAAAAACACATTCCTGAAAGCTTTGAACCTATAATTTACCACAAAAAAAAATGTGTCTAGTTTCTGTAATTCAAGTTAAGTGAACTGTGTCTATAAAGGGATCCTTGACATTAGAATGGCAGGTAATCATATGTACACAGCACATGGAAATTGGCTTGTGTGCATACAGGGCATTATTTGTGAAACATTCAGGAAACCAAGTAAACACAGACCCTCTCCAGTAAACTTTTTAATATTTATCAAGTAATTTGTACCCGTTAATGTCTTTACTTGTGTGCTCTCCAACAGCCTCTCCCTCACTCTGACACCTGGGAAACCAAAACCGGAAACTGTTTGGTTGCTATTCCATTATATTATATCCAAATGAGATTGCTCAGGTGTTGCATGTTGCACTTTATATTAGGTCAAGAGTGAAATTAAGAATCTGTAATTGGGCCCCATCTGGGACAGCTCTGAGACTGAATGCAGACTAACCACATGTCTTTAGAATTGTCCATCCCATCTTGGAATCATCTAGACTGAAGCTAGAAATAATTATGAATGCTCTCTGAATTGAGACATTCTACACATATTTTAAAACAGAGTCCTCCATCCATCATTCCTTGTGGGTTAGCTCAAATCTGAAGAACAAAACTACTAAGACAAGAGAAGAGACAGGTGAGTATCAAGGTAATGAATTCCTCAACTCCAGTTTCCTATTCACACACTGTCACTGGCTCATCCTTCCTACTCAATCTGGCATCAACCACACTATAAGCAACAGAAGTACTGACATGCCCAAATGTGCCCTTGCTTTTAATCTCACATAAAGTGCAAAGACCATGCACTAGCCTCTCTTCTGAACTTCTCTGCTTTCTTGCATTATAACTATTCATTATCTATTGCAACCTTCTCATATGAGTATAATTAGACCTAGTTAGCATGTATTTGAACATATACACAGACACGCAATTATTTTGACTTGATTTACCCCTCTAATTGCCACCATTTTTTTTTGCTCCCCTCCTCTACCATGGTTCTGAAATCTCTATTGCCAATATCACCATCCTCTTATCCAATCCCAAGAACATTTCTCTCTTGTAGTTTTCCAGAATGCAGCATTCCACAATGTCAGTAATTCAAACTTAGAACATTTTCTTCCTTTATATTTTCTGTATCCAGCTCTCCTGGTTTTCTCCATATTTTTTAAAGAGTTATTTATTTATGCACACAAGCACTGGGGTACAGTTCAGAGGTGTGGGGGGTGAGAGGATTCACCACAGAGAGCAGGGAGCAGAACAGGCAGATCAACGGAAGTACACTGCTGAGGGGAGCGGCGGGCACAGCAGAAGAGGTCTGCCGTGCCATGTGGGTCCTCTTCCCTGGCCAGAGGCAGGGATCAAACTCGTGCTCAGTGGCTGCGGTTTGCTTCATAGTGTGTTGCTTAACCCACTGCGCCACCAGGGAGGCCCTGGTTTTCTCCATATTGACTGCTGATTCACTGTAAGCTTTGTTGGCTCCACCTCTGTCCAACCTTCACATGTTAGAGTGTTGACGCTCCAATCCTTTATCCTGTACTCTTTCTAAACCCTCTTCTTATTTTGTTGCTGTTATCCAGTCTCAAAATTTTGACAACAAATAAAAACTGATCTCTCCCAAATTTATATCCCCAGTGCTCATCATTTCCTGAAATCCTGATTCATAAATCCACTTGAAAACTCTCCTTGACTTTAAATGAACATCAACTTAGTACATCTCAGATGATTTTCTTGCTTCCTCATTACTCCCCTCTATTTCTCTAACAGAATTTTCCATGTCAGTAATAAAAAACTCATAACCCATCAAGTACTGAAGTTAAATCTCTAGAAAGCATTCTTAATTCTTTCTATCTTCTCATTACAAATTCCAGCATCACAGTCTAGAGTTCGCTTTCAAAATGTGTATTTCTACTGTCTCTACATCTGTGTATATCACTGATATATCCTTCATTCAAGACACCATGATTGTCTCTTTTGGCATAAATTCCAAAGTGGTCTCTTATTCTCATTATCCTCACTACTATGCACTAAACAGAGCAGTCAAAACATTCTTTTACTTAAAACAAGAGGCCAAAACATTCTTTTACTTAAAACCTCTATTCCTTCATATTGCATCCTGGTAAAAATGCAAGGACTTCAGAGCCAGCGGCGCCTATCCTCTGACCCCTCTTGTGGTACCCTAGCTTTTGTCACTGTGCTGAGCACAATGACTTCCTTTGTCTTTCCCAAATATGCCAAGATGGTTGCAGCCACACAAGCTTCATACTTGTTTTCTCTCTCATTAGAATTCTGTACTTCCATCAGCTTTTTTGCCTTGCTGGCTCTTTCCCATCCCGCAAGGCTCAGCTCAATTATGCCCATCTTGGGAATCCATCTCTGGACACCTGTTACAGCTATTTTCTATCGCATCATCTTTTTGTCCTACATTGAGTGTCCAAAAAAATGGCCTCACTTCTTTGTTTGTTTATCTGTTTCCCACTAAAATATGAGCTTCTATGAAAGCAAAGACTTTATCTTGGTCATTTGTGTATCCTGACCTAGAACAAAGCACAGCAAATAGTAAGCACTCAATGTCTGTTATAAAAATGAATACATGCATGAGCAGATAAGCTGTGTTAACTAAACTGATAACAAGCATGCTTATTATTATTCAAATAATTATGGACAATATTATTTTGATGCTTGGGTCAGTAATCTTATTAAAAATCAGTCAAGCACAAAAAAAAAAAACAGGCTATGGACAACCCAAACGGTCTCATCTCTTCTCTTCCCTTTGAGATATTATGTTAATACCCCCTAGAAAATAACTTTGATCCATACCTCCTGTCCTTTATTATAACTTTCTCATAGGGGCTATTTCTCTAAATGGAGTATTAAATATAAATAAATTATGATCTAGGAAAGGAATAAGAACAATAGTAATAACAATAACAGCAATAAAGACACAAAAACCAAAAATGAGGAGACAAGGACAGACTGGGGACACTTGGTGGGGAGGGGAGGGGGAGGGTTGAGGGAAGATGGGAGCACAAGGGACTGAGGTGATAGTGCACTGGTGAGATGTTGATGGGGAATACATGGGGATTACAATTGATGGCAAGTATATGTAAATTTAAAAAAATCATATTAATAAAAAAAGAAATTATGATCTATTTCTATAGTTAGTCCAGAACCGTATAATTATAGTGTTATGCACAAAGTATCCCCTGCCCAGATCAGTCTGTAACTAGAGAAATAAGAATAGACTTGATGATTCAAGAAATCCCTTTCAGATGAAGAATTTTATTTACATGAATGAATTTGCTATTGCATTCACCTCTGCCCAAGAAATTATCCAAAAGATCTCAATCATTTTTGCAGTGATGAGAAAGCATCACCACATCTCATACCCTCTCCCTGAAACATGCACCCATTTAATACCGATCACTGCCAGCAGTCTATGCATTATAGAGAGAGCACCATCCACATAGGTCCCGTGTAGCCTCAAATTTTATTCCCCTGCCATATCTGTCTAATAGAACAAGAAATAATACACAGAATATTAAAAAAAACATTAACAGCCAGAATAAATTATTAATTCAATTAAAGCACGAGTCCAATAATGATTCTTTTTCATTGCGTTTATTAAAAGGAATAATTAATTGCTAACAGGGTATGTTTTAAGAAAAAACACAAACTGCTGACTCTATTGCTGAGTTAAAAATGCAGACCTTCTATTTCTGCATGAATAACAGAAGGGATGTGCTAGATACATTTATAGACATGAGTGATAGCCCTTTTCTTATTTCTTATGTTTATACTGTAGAAACTGAAGAGTTAAAATAGGAGGCAGCTTGGACATTTTCCTTTGGACTTGGGATAAAAATCTCCTTCGGGACTGAAAGGAATTATGGCTTTATTACTTACCAGCCATATTTTCTAGATTGTATTTTATAACTTTTCTGGTTTGGGTTTCCTTACCTATAAAGTGGGAAGAAGAGTATAGAATCTCACAGATTGTTATGAAATAGATGTAAGCGCTCGGAGCACTAGGTAGAGTTAAGTGACTGAAGGACTCTGATATTACTTCTGTAAGAGACACACACACTCCTTGGTTCCATCACAGGTAGGGTCTTCTTTCCTAAAGCAGTGGTTGATGGCTACAATGAGTTCCTTTCCCCAATGGTTTGATAGTCCACAATTTAATTCTGTCCCAGGCTTGATAAAAAGACACCCAAGAAAACAGTACTTTCTACAAAAGAGACTCAAATTTGAAGATAGATAAGAAACATCCATCTTGCAGTAATACCTCAGTTTTCTGGCATTATGTAGTGCAATGAAATATGTCATATAAATGAATGTTTAGAAAAACTTAAATTTAAATCAATTGCACCAAAATTATTTTAATTTTAAATAACTTTGATGACAAATTGCTTAAAATATATGGCTCACTTCAATACCTTTGGATGCTGAGTATGTCAGATGTAATTTAATATATTTTAAACTGTTGATGCCTCAGGTTCATCATTCTGAATATCATTCTTATATTGATCCACTTAGGAGTTAATGAGATATTTAAGAATCTGCTCCATAAATGCATATATTGCTATGATTTCCCTCTTTCTATCATTCCTAGTTATTGCAATACTTGAAGAAAATTACAATGCTGGTACTTTAATGCTGATCTCACATGAGAACAAAATATCAGCATTGATGATATCAGATGTCAGCATTTCATTAAAAAGTGGGTTACATGTCATTGTCTTCATTGGTACAGCGTCCTTTGTTCTACATGAGCAAGACTTGAATTGAGTTTTAGAAAAAAATCCACAGGTTAAGAAGACTGGAGAAGTAGTTCCTAATAAAAATCTATTCTATGAAAGACAAAAACCATGCCCATAGAAAATATATCTGGCCCTGGAAGGTTGAAGAGGGAATTTGGTGACTAAAGTTAGGGAAACTTCTACCCTTATCCTCCCCTCCTGAAATCCCATCACATCTCTTTCTGTTTTCCCTAATTATCTTCCATTAATATACAGGCACACACATAGACACACACACAAACACACACACATACACACACACCTCACTCCAGTTCCAAAAGTAGTTCTACTAGGAAACTTTGACTATGGACTTAGACACAATCTAGCTCTTGGATAAAAAACTGATGATGAAGAAAACTCAATCTCATAAGTAAACTAAGGAAAGGGAGTAAAACAAAACAAAAAAAATCAGTGTCCCTATATAGCTATAAATTAGCAGACAAGGATAGTGATGCTTTCTATATCCAAATATCCATATTTGACTCTAAGTAGTATTGTAGCAAGCAATTCTCAATCTATATCTCATGATGCAAATAACAATATAAACAATGCAGTAATGATTGTCCAATAAAACAACTAGGATTCTGTTATTTTTAAATAGCACAAAGTAAAGCATTACAATCACTAATACTGGTCAGCTTTGCCTGGTTAATCCCAAAACATATTTGTAATCATCTCTCAGTCTTGACTGCCTCTACCAGTCCTCGTCTGTATTCTTCAAAACCCCTACAGGTGCCAGTTTCCACTTGTCAGCATTATCAACCATTCCCAAATGGCCAGTCAGCACCATCTTATAACCCAATGTAGTGGCAAGAGGGCACAGACCAGGTTCTTCATGGGTAAAGGAGGAGTCCTGGAGCCCTCGATGGCTTTTCTATTGCTCTTTATATCAGAGGCAACCAGGTACATGGCAGGCAGGGGGGCCAGGGGGCCAGGAGGCTGGCAGACCTCCTAGCCCCCAGCCCATCTTTACTCTATGGACTCTCTAGCCACTGACATTTCTTGATCTAGTGGGTGCTCATCGCACGGATTCTGCTCCCCTATCTCTTTCTTCTCTTCTCTCTTCCCTTCTGCTCATGCTCTCTCTTCTGCTGGTGTCCTCGTGATGTCAACCTTGTATGCCCCGTGTCTCAGTCCAGGCATGCCCACTTGTGAATGCCCACACCCTATTTGAGGTGGCTGCTATTAGGCATGCATGGAGGTGATAGACCACAGGTGTCTATCATCGACACCAATGATGGGAGGGCAGAAAAGTCTGATCACTCTCATTTACCCTACACTCAATAATGCAGGTCATGCCACTGCCTTACTTAAATGCTGCATTATTTCCTTTTCACACAGTAAAATGAGACCCACATCTAGTACCTGGATGTCTGACCTTTCCCACCCCACCTTGCATCTCTCTCTTGACTGTCTACTCTGCTTCAGACTCAGGGGCTTTTATTTCATCCAACACATGAGGCTTGCTCCCATGCAGGACTACTCACTCCCTGATTCTTTTCTCCATTTAGATCTCAACTCCAAAGTCACTTCCTCTCAGAGAGTGTCTCTAACCCACCAATCAACATAGTCATCAGGCAGCCTGTGCCATAATATTTCCTTGTAGCTGAAGTATTTGCACAGATCTTCTTGTTTGTTCACAGACCATAAGCTCCAAGTCCAACATAGCATGACTCTCTTTTTCTTAAGGATTTTATTTTTATTTATTTATGCATAGAAGGACTGATGTGTAGGCCAAAGGTTGGGAGGGGGGGGTTGAGAGGATTCACCAGAGACAGAGTAGGGAGCAGAACAGGTAGATATGCTGAAATACACTGCTGAGGGGAGCAGCAGGTGAGACAGGAGAAGTCTGCTGAGCCAAGCGGGTTAGCTCCCTGGTCAGGGACCCAACTCACGCCCCCACCTTCCCAGTGGCTTCAGATAGCTTGAGGGCACTGATTTTTAACCCCTGTGCCACCAGGGAGGCCTGCCATGACTCTTATCCTCTGCAGCATCCACGGCACATCGTATGCATGCCATAAATATTTCAATGAAAATGAACATTTACTCTGCACCAGGTAATGCTAAATGTTTATGGATTATTTTATTGACATCTAAAACATCTCTACAAGGTAGTTTCTATTAATTATTATTCTTATTTCACCATGAGGCTGAGTAAATCTCCCAGCCAATGTCTGAGTCCCTCCTCTTTATTATTCCCCTCTACTTTCCACATATTACACCATGATAACCTCCAGGGGGAATAAGGTTTCCAAAGGGTTGCATAATACTATGAAAATCCTTTGTGTTCAATGGAAAAGGACTGTAGGGTAAATGAAAGTTATCAGATGTTTTCTGCCCTCCCGCCATTAGCTTTAATAATAGACCACTGTGGTCCTACAAATATTCCTGATGGCGGGCACCTGAGCAGGATATGAGCCTATGCAAGTGGACGCACCTGGGCTGAGACACGGGGCTGCCAGTGGTAGCAGAAGGGGCAATATAATGATAGGAGAGCAGCAGCAGAAGGATGTAAGCAGCATAAGCAAAAGGAGTAAGAGTAAACTCAGCAGAAGCAGCAATAAAAGAGAGCCCAAAGAGCAAATATTCACCTGGGGCTAAGAGCCTCCTGCACCCACAGCCTCCCTGCCTGCCATGTACCTGATGCAGAAAGATTAATAAAAGCTTGAAAAAACCACTGAGGGCTCCAGAACTCCTCCTTTACCCATCTGCCCAGATCATAGGGAAACTGCCCCGTGCCTTCCTGTCACCACAAGGATCAAAACTCTTCTCTTAGTTTTCATGTGGGCTTCATTTCACAGTGATAGAACTTCTTTGAAACTGCTCATTCCACACCCAACATCTTTGGTAGTTACAAATGGGTAAGGAAGTCAGGTGCCAAAGAGCCCAGGCTTTGGAATCAGTTGCCTGTGATCAAATCCCCATTAGTCCAGGTTTTAGAGGTAAATCCTTGGGCAGGGCCCTCAAAGTCTCTTGAAGCCTTCATTTGTGAATTATGGATGAAAGAAGAGCTCTAAGAGTTAAATGAGATAATATGCAAAGCACTTGGCAAAGGAACATGGCCGACAGAGTTCAGTAAATGTTCACTAGAATCTTTATTATTACTAAATATACTTCTGACTACTTAATTACCCAGTACACCCTTTTTCTCACCAAGCTAGATTACATATATTACAATAACCCAAATTTATTGCCCATGGGACTTTTATATTAAGACAGATTCTTCCTCTCCCTCTGCTTTTGCTTGGGTATGGGTTAAGAATCCTTGAGAGCAAGTCTCCCAGGAAAACAGGGTACACTAAAGCACTAACTTAATAAAACTCAGTGATTAAACCTGGGAGAGTTAACACACAGGGCAGAGCCATTTATCTTCTGCACAGGAAGAAAAGAAAGCTACAGGAGAAGCTGGCTACACAACATTAAATAATCATCTAGTAACTAAAGTTGAAAACTGCAAGCTTAGTATTTTTGACCTAAGTAAATAAATGTCCTCAAGAGCAAATCCACTGGAGGGAACAAAAATGATCAGGGTGTGGAATTCCCAACTGAAACTCAAAGGTGTTTGGACACCAATGGCCTCGGTTCTAAGGTAGGCATGAAAGTGTAACATCCCACAGTTGGCCTAGGATCATTCAGAGAGCCGAGCTGGCCACCACCCTGTGTATCTACAGGAGTGTGTCCTGGACAGAACCCAGGGCGCAGGGCTCCCCACCCTGGGTCTCCACGTGTTTCCCTGTCAATCCTGGGCCCAGGAGCCAACTGGCAGTGCCGGCCACACTTGCAGGAGAAACAGTGTGGCACTGCCAGCTTTCAGTGACAAAAGGAGTGTTTATAGCAGGCATGCAGACAGCTGTCCGAGCGCCACATTTATTTACAAAATGTTAGTTAAATTACTGACAGTTGGCGCTGTGGAAGAAAAGCTGAAGGGAAAGCTGACATTTCTTGATCTAGTGGGTGCTCACAGCACGGATTCTGCTCCCCTATCTATTTATTAAGGCCATTATTGGCTTGTTAGTTTATCTATTTATGACTTCTGGATTATTCACTGGTCATTGCTTTTAAGAGACTTAGGGTATCGGCGGGTAGATAAATTGCTCCTCCACTCAATTTGGTTTCAAAGGCCCTTGGGCTAAAAGTTGCCCTGAGGATTGGCTCTTTCTGGCCAGCCTCTCCTGTGTGTACCAGCTCAGACTCAGCCTTCCAGAAAGTGTCCTGAGGGCAGGCATGAGTCCCTGGCCTGTACTTCGCAGCACTGATGATGATTAACATATGCTTATGAAGTTATGAATAATCACCACAATAGGTTCCATCTCATTATTCCTCTTCTCTTGATCAGACAGGTTTTCTGTCACAGAGCTGGACAAAGTGCTTCCATTTTTTTATACTTTCTGACAGAGGCAATAAAGGTAGTGGAAGAATTTGAGTGATAAAGGAAAATCAACACTGGTTGTAAAGAGTTTTAGAAACTGACACCTATTTTTGATACAGCATGGCCAATCTCTTTTCTTCAAAAGTTGATAAAAGTATCTACTGTCTTCAAATGTTACCGTTTTTTTCTAATGTGTTTCTTCTTATTTCAAAAGAATGCACTTTTATTGGCAATTGCAGAGACTAATTAACGAGATCTTCTCTGAACATTCTTTTGCAACTGCAGCCTTCATCATCCTTCCCTACCTCTCCGTGCCTACTCCACAGGATGGCTCACCCGTCTCTGTACATATTTTTTTTTTCACCAATTGTTGCAGTCTACTGGAAGGCAAGGTCTCTGAGCATGGAGACCACAGCATGTCTTGCTAACTACCATATTCCACAGTGTCTGGTTTGTGGTCAGCATATGTGAAATTTCAGATATGAAATGGACGGAGGCATGGCCTTGGGGGAGCCCAGAACTCTGCCCTCCCTGTTCCCTCCAGGATTTTAGGGTCACAAGCTCCTGCTGCTCCAGACCAGAGGCAAGTGCTACCCTCATTAGCACCTGCCCAGCACTCTCATCCCTCAGAGCCTCAGGCACCTTCTTGCCTTCACTTCCACCCATCTAGTCCCTCTGTACTTCTTTAACTGGACACCCCTTACATATTCCCAAGTTCAAGTGGATTCCCAGCCCAGCAATGTCATCATTTTCAATCTTTTTGTGAGGTGTTGGTTCTGAAGGTCCCTTGACTGGGCTAGATCATAGGCTTGCTGAGGGCAGGAACTACATCCTCTTTACCTGTGTAGTCACAGGGTGCTTAGCACAATGCCTGTACACAACAGCAGGTAGGCAAAGAGCCTTTTGGTCCATACATAGTAACAAGGTTTCAAAAGGTCTACCTTCTTTCATTTTTATTATGTTTGTATTGCATGCATCTCTTTCTGAATTAAAAAAAATAACTAAAACTTATTTATTAATTTAAATATTATAGAAAGTACAAGGATAAAATCAAAGCCACTCATCATTTCATTACCCAGAAACTTTATGGGCAGCACTAAGCTGATATAAGTGTCTTTCCATGTTTATTACATTTAGCAGGTGTTTTTGTGCACATATACACACATACACACTCACACACTCACATTGCCTGAACATTCAACCATGTTTGACTGATGAGTTATAAACCAGGTAATTATCTAAAATGACTTAGAATTCTCTTTTTATTCATATTCATGATGGCATTAATTTCAAATTATTAGAAAATACATGATGTTCAATGAAAAACATTTGCAAGATAACACAGTTTCTTACTACACAAAGGAAAGAGGCAAGAGAAGCTAGAAAATACATTGCTTAAGAACACTTTTGGATTTGGTGTACTGCTAAAGAAAACAAGGAAATGATAAAAACAAAAGGTTGAGGGCAGTGATCAGCTCATCAGTGAAGACAAGATACAGAATAAAGAGGGAACAGAGGGGTGTCCCAGGTCGCAGAAGGGCAGAGAGGTAATTGATTCATTATGTTTGTATGCATAGGGGTGATGCATTGAGTATTTCAGTAACACCTATTTGGGCCCCAGTCTATATCAAATACTGTACAACTCAAACATTTCACCAAAAGGAAAAAGTATGATCCAGATCCATTGTGAGGGGCTGGCAGCCCCAAAGTGAATGCAGAGGAAGGAAGCAGCAAGGATTCCTATTCATCACCACTCCCCATCTGTTTGAACAGAAACTTCATCACTACCCACCCCACCCATCTGTACTTTCAGTAGGAACGAACTTGGTGACAGAAATAAAGGATGAGTAGAAAAGTCCAAAATGTATTTCTGACCACAACTGTATGTAAATATCACCTTTAAAAATATGTTTAACCAATATTTTATCTACAACTCTGTAGTAAGTACTGAGACGTGGAGGTCATTAACAAAGCAACTCAGCACCGGTCTAGGCAGTAATAACACAGTGAAATAAATAGAAGTTACTTGCTTGCTATCAGAAACATTTTCAATTAAAGAATAAAATAGCAGTTTGTGGCTTCTCTGGTGAAGCCTTTCTCACAAACCACTCTTTAGGAGCATTTCGTTCATCCCGGCCATGGTACAACCAGAAGCAACAGGAGGCTGGCAATGCAGCTGAAACTCTGATCCTAAGTGAAAGTGAAAATCTGGAGAAGTGAACTGTTTATTCACACAAGAAGGCAACAGACTGGTACTCCAGGGGAATTTCATGATCTATCAAGGAAATCCTCGCAATGTAATAGTTGGAAGTGGTTTCAAACTTTGTGAATCAATGTGAGTCTACCCAAAGAGAGAGAGAGACAGGAAAGAGCTCTTTCCATACATTATGGTAAATGCTGATAAGAGGAAATGGCTCAGGTAATTGGGAGCGCTCAGAGGAGGTTCACTTAGCCAGCTTGTGGGCTCAGTGCTGTCAGCGACACAAAGATACAAATCAAATGCGGTCTGCTTTTAAAGAACTTAAAATTGAACAAGGATAGGACAGACATGAAAATAACAAAATGTAGAAAAAAGGGGAAAAAATGTTAATATTTTTCAGCCACGAAAATGACCCAACTGCTCAAGTAATTTCCATAATATGGAGGATAAAACCAAAGCAATCATTTTGATCACCTGAGGCCAAGGCATTCTGTCTTGACTCCACCCTCATCCTGTCTGAGCAAGTCAAGGATGCTCCCACCTCTGCACCTTGGTATTTGCAGTGCTTCTTCCAGGAATATTCTCCTCACATGTACACAATTTATCAGATCCCACTCGAAACACACTGCTACAGGACAACTACCCAGCCCTAACTGGTGTGTGTGCTATTAGTACCTGTGCCCCTTTTGTCATTCCCTTATTTTCTTGCTTCTCTAGAGTGCCAGACATGTGTGTATATATATATATATATATGTCTTTGGTCAGTATCTTGTCATGCCACAGGGTCTAGAACAACTTTTGGCACTTAGCAGGTATTGGATAATTATTTGTCAAATAAATGAGTGAATGATTATAAACAACAAACCTTGGGAACATGGGGGAATAAGAAGTGCTTTCCAGCTGGAAAAATCAAAGAAAGAGTGAAATTTATGCTGTTTTCAGGATTTTAACTGGGATTGAGGAGAGATGGAAAGAATAGGGGAGAAGGCAGGGAAAAAGGAATCAAGCTACGCAAGCCACAGAAAATGTATGTTGGGGCATTTGAAAGGTAACTTTGTAACGAGGTTAAAACAAAATGGGAGTCAACAAAAGAGGGTTAGGTCTGGACATTTTAGCAAAGTCAGAACATGAATGGGGGAACCTATCCTCTATCATCTTCCATCCACGATAAATAGTTATAACTTCTTCGATATTTTTGCTTATTTAATATACCATTAATAAAAATAGTTCAGTTCATGCTGAATAGATGCCAGGCAAAATCCTTGAGATTTTACATGCTATCTATGTAATTATTATAAATAATTATGCTTATTAAATGAGATGGCCTGTATAAAACTTTGATCATGTAATGATAGGTTCCCATTAAATGCTGCTAATGATGTTGTACTTTGTTGTTGTTATTATTATTTCATTCTTGCAACAACTGTTAGGTAGGCATTAAAGTGTTATTTACCGCAACTACATTGATAAGAAAACAAAGGCTTTGAGTGGTTAATAATTTCACCAAATGAATCTCAAGTCAGTTTGCACCAACTTTAGAGTTCATTTTCATTTTCATTCCACTGCAGGATGAATACATTCTCAATTAGAATGTCTCATGTAGAATTCAAGAGTTGAGTATATACATAATACATGCATACATATATATATATATATTTAGGATCTTATATTTTCATTTTAGATTTAACTGGACTATCAAGAAAATTCACAAGGTAGACATTCACAATTGGAAGTTGACAATGTACTCACTCATCTCTGGGACTGCCTTTAAGCCCTATAATTTAATGCCTCTATAAAGTTTCATAAAGCCAATCTTTCCCTGGGTAAAATTCCATATTTCCAGGTATCTACTTAGTTAATAGGGAAATAAATGTGAAAATTTTGAAAATCTCCTGAAAATTCATGCTTGAAGGAAGAATATGATTCACAGTGAACAATAACCAAGGGTACTTGGTCTTCCAACAGGAAGATCTCCAGCTCTAAATACATCTCAGGTGAAATATGAAAGCAGCATGGAAGTCATTTGCTTTGGAAAAAAACCTACTATGCAGATAGTACACATAGAAAATCCTAAATAATCCCAGAAAAAAAATATTAAAAAGAAGAAATCAGTACAGTGACCTATCAGGGCACAAAATCAACACACAAAAGTCATTTTAGTTTCTATATGAAAAAATGAGCTGAAAGAGAAAGAATATCAAGAAAGCAATCCCATTTATAATCACATAAAAAATAAGTACCTAGGAATAAATTCAACTAAGCTGGTGAGAGAACTATACAATGAAAATTATGAGACATTGTTGAAAGAAAGAGAAGACACAAAGGAATGGAAAGATATTCCTGTTCATGGATTGTAAAAATTAATGTTATCAAAATGGCTATATTACCAAAATTAATTTATAGATTCAATGCAATCTATCAAATTTTCAATGGTATTTTTTTCTAAAAAATAAAACAAGCATTACTGAGATTTATCTGCACCCTCAAAGTCACCAAATAGCCAAAGGAATCCTAGAAATAATAATAATTTTTTAAAAAGTGGTATCACATTCCCAGATTTCAAACTATATTGCAATGTCATAGTAATCAAAATGGTATGGTTTTAGAATAAAAATAAACAGATCAATGGAGAATTGAGAGTCTGAAAATAAAGCAGTAAAGGACTCAAGGGTATACAATGGAGAAATAAGATCATCGTCAACAAATGGTGCTGGGGGAAACCAGACGGTCACATGCAAAAAGATAAAACTAGACTACTAACCAATACCACTCACAAAAATTAACTCAAAGTACTAAATAAAGATTTGGATGTAGGACCTGGAGACATAAAATATGCAGAAGAAAACATCGACAAAGCACTCTGAGTCACTGACTTCAGGTATGTGTTTGGGGACTCCACTACAAACAGTAAGAGAAACAAAAGCAAAAGTAAATAAATGGGACTATGTCATGTTATAATTTAAGTGAAAAGGCACACTACGGATTAGGAACAACTACTTGCACATCATATATCTGACAAGGGGCTGATATTATAAGATTGATAGGGAACTCATACAACTCAAGAAGTAAACGTGATACAATAAAAATTTGGCACACGATCTAAATGAACACTTTTCCAAAAGATATGCACAGAGCCAACAGGCACATGAGTAAATGTTCATCATCACTAATCATCAAGGAAATGCAAATCAAAATCACAACGAGATACCATCTCACACAAGAGAAAAATCACTCATATTAAAATGACAAGAAATAAGCATTGGCAAAAGTGTAGAGAACAGGAATGCTCAAACAATGCTGATTGGAATATAGACTACTCCAGTCCCTATGGAAAATGGTATGGAAGTTTCTGAAACTTTAAAAAAAAAGAACTAGCAGTAATAACAGTCCTGGGTAACTATCTGAGAATGCAAAAACACTAATTTGAAGAGATATATGAACCTGTTTCACGGTAGTACTGTTTCAATAGCCAAGTTATAGAAACAACCTCAGTGCCCCAAAACAGATGAATGAATTAAAATGTAACATGCTCATGCACATACACACTTAAACACATACATACACACACACACACAATGGAATACTGCTCAGTTATAAAAAAGATAAAGTTCTGCCCTTTGCTACATTATATATGGAACTGGAGGAATTATGCAAAGCCAAAGAAGGCAAAAAGGCAATTTCATTGACATGCAGAATATAAAGTAACAAAGCATAGAAACAAGTAGAACAGACCAAACAACCCTAGAAATCTAAATGTAGAACTGAGGTTTTCAGAGGGAGAGGTCTGGAAGTGGAGAGCAGAAGGAGGAGAAGGCCCAAAGGACTATGGTGGAGGGTTATTGATTCTTAGGTGGTAGGTGTGGTGTGGTGACATCCATTTGAAGAGGTGTGACCTAGATCCCTAAAATACATACACAGTATGTTGTAGACCAATTTTATCTCAATAAAATAAATAATCGATTGAAAAATATTTATTATATATTTAAATGCACTACATATAAGATAATTGTATAGTATATAAAATACATAAAGTATATACACACACACACACACAGTCTCTCATCTAGGCCCATGTCTTCCAGTCAACACACTCTGAAGAGCAGGTCTGTCTCTCACAAAGCCTAGAAGGTACTGGGACAGAGACAGGACTTAGTCTCAGATTATTACCACAACCTGCTCTGAGTTTCCCAGTGTCCCGGTGGGTTCCTTAAGTCTGGTATCAATTATTAACTATATATTAAGAGTAACAAGGAAAAAAACTATTTTTTAATAACAAAGATAAGCTTAAGAGCTGGAAAATGCTATACTGAATGCTTAATAAAGTTGGTGCACTATGCCCTAAGGGAGCAATGCTAAATTTTCAAATACAAATGAAGATGATCCAAGGAAGGAAAAAAAAAAAAGGTAAAAACTTCACCTTCTTAGCATACACAGGGTGTAGGTTTGATTACTGAATGGAGATATGAAATATGTGTGAAATAATTCTTCTGAACAGCTCATTAGACCTAATCCATCTCTGATTTCTATGAGTCCATTAATTCCAAATATGTGTTTGCTTCTACACACACACATCCATACATGACTGTAAAATGCTGGCTTAATTTCACAATGTAATATTCTGGAAATGGCAACAGGTAAAACATCAAATAGGATATTATGTGTATTCTAAATGTTTATAATTTTCAGGTGTGATAAATGAAAATGACAAACAATAATGGTCCCCCCAAAAAGATGGCATTTCAGTTAGTTAACTAGACCCATGTGGACAGCTGCATATGAGTGGGGAGAGCTACCAAAAATCTCTGCCACACAACCACAAAAAGATAACAGCATCGGTAGGATCTGCCTGGAAATGGCACACAATAATATAATCCACACAGGTGTTGTGCTTGTTGTTTTTTTTTTATTTATTTCTCATCTCCAAAATCTGTCCCATCATCATTTGCTCTTTCATTTTATTGGGATACTAATTCTCACTGGCACGGATGGCCCCAAATCCTTCTGTTTACACTCTGAACCCCTCTGCAGCTTGGAGACTGCTTCCTCCTTGCCCTGCTTTTCTTGAACTAGGCTGTGGAATTTGCTGATTTCTTCTTGACCTAGTAGGTTTCCTTCTGAATCCTGAAGGGCTCTCCTCTTCTTTCCTGCTCCTCACCACCCTGTACCCACTCTGCCCCTTGCACATATTTTATTTTGGCATAATGCCTCCAACTGTGCAAAACAGTGTGGTCTACGTATTTATTTACTGACAGCTGGTGCCTGCCAAGTACAGTTGCGCAAGTTGTGTGCTATTCAAAGACTCTGGGTAAAGGGCACTGAAGGAGCATGGCTAGATTGGACTAGGAAACTTGTTAGACTTCAGGATGGGTACCCATTCATAATGGGTCTGTGCAAGCTGGACCTGAGAAAGGATGCTATTTTTCAATGCATATGATTGCAGACCCAGCATCCTATCTCTAAATAGCACCCTGTAAGAAAAGAACTCGGTGCCTAGAAAAGTGGTTGGCAGTGAGATGCATAGCTAATATGCTGAAATGCCATCTAAAAGCTTGTCTATTTGTTTTCTCAGTATGCATTAAGCTCCTGTGTGTGCCAGGCTCTGTGCAGCATACTGAGATCTCTGACCTTCCATTTCCAAAATCACAAGCTGGAACCCCTTTAACTTTCCTTGTCTCTGCTTCCTCTGTTCCTAGGGGGGATCTGTCTTTCCTCCTCCCCTTTTCATAGTTTCCTTTCTCCTTGACTCAAATTCACACATGACCACCCCACCGCCTGGCCGCTCTTTTAAAATCTGACCTCTGACAGTAGTTTTCTCAACATTCTTAAGAACAAGCTTGCAAATCATCCCATCTGTGTCTTTACTGTGTGTCAATTAAAACACTGCATGTTAGACTATCTCTAGCACAAAAGGTTACATTAAATAAGAAACCTCCAGCCATTAATGAGCAATTTGTCATCTAAGAGGTATTTTCACTAATTATAGCATGTCTCAAGTTGTAGCCATTATGGACATGTGCTAATTTACTCCAAGGTAAAACTTTTCTTTGTCACTGGTTTTCACATACTCGTAGAGTAAAGCAGACATTTTACTTGGTTCAGAGATGTAAAGAGTCAAACAAATGAAAATCAAACATTTGAGGCTTCAATTTGAAAAGGCCATGCACAGTTCCCCCGTTCAGACACATGCAAGAAGATCACCAAAATGCCGCCAAGAAATTTTAATAAGTGCTTAGGTTTGGATTTGAAAAATAATGTGGATATTTCCCTATACAGTTGAAGTCAGAAAATATGAGTTCTAATAGTACTGTTGAATTAGACAGGGTACTGCTAGTTACTATGCCAATGAACTCCAAAATCTCAGCAGCCCATCACAATGGAAGTGAATTTTTCCTTTATTCAACAATCAAACCAGTTTCCGGGTCAGCTGGCAGGGCGGGGATGGGAGCCTTGCTCTGTGCAGACATTCAAAGACTCGGCTGATGGAGCATCTGCCAAATAGCACGCGGTTTCCAAGGTAATTTTGGACATCAACATCCAGATGGAGGAAGGAGAAAGAGTATGAAGTATTTCATACAGGAGGGTTTATGGGCCAATTCACATATAACTTGTACTCGCATTCCTTTGGGCAGAATTCAGTCACAGGGCCACACCTAAATTCAAAAGAGGCAGGGAAATGCAGTTGAGTTCCATGCTCAGGGAGAAGAATAAACAACGTGCATGTTTGTGGGTTTCTTTTTGTTGTTGTTGTTTTTAACAGCTCACCCTTCCTCAAATGTCAAGAACTGAATGGAGCAATATGGTTCAGCCCTCCCTTCTCATCTCAGACACAGGGAGCTGGGGTCCAGGCACACTCGTTTTCTTGGCAGCATCCAGGGCGAGCTGGACAGAGGCAGGACTAAACCCAGGTCGCCCTTCCCCTGAGACACTTCTCACATTGCCAAAACAATGAAACTTGCTGAGGCTTTTTGAGCTCGCTCCATCACCGTGATGCCCTCGTAACTACAGATCTGCACAAGTGTCAGCCGGGGCTCCAGAGCCCCATTGCCTCTTCTGGGTCTCCCTCTCCATGAGTCTCCCTCATTCATGGCATTGCAACAGTAGCATTTGCTCACAGCACATATATCTCATGTTCCATCCATCCCCTGCTGTGCACAAATAACACTGAATACCAGGCACCACACTAAATACTTCATATTTCACTCCCTGCTCATACTGGTCTTATTAGTTCCCTTAAATGATGACAAAACTGAGGCCCAGTGAGGCTAACACACAGAGGTGATACACATGGAAGCTGTTAGGACCAGGATTTGAACCCATGAAGGTATTGGGCTCCACACCCCACCTTTACCCACTATGCTCTGCAGCCTTAGGTTAGAATTCCTATAGTAGGAAAGTTTAAAGTAAAATGATGGTCATTACATAAAGCATTAAATTGCAGGCTCAGAGCCTGATTTCTACTCAACTAACCCTTCTTTTACTCTCTACCTTTCCCCACCAAAGTTAATAGATCTTAAGCTAGAAACTAATCTTTATTTTCAAAGGTTATTATATTTTCTATAAAAACACTTGTAAGGTTGGAAATTTAAAAATCCTTTAGATTCTGCACATGGAGCTTTTATAAAGTGTGCCACACCACCCCCAAGAATGTCCTTCTCAATTCCCGTTACCCTCATTGTCCCAGAAGGTAAGACTATATCACTGTGCTCTACTTGAGCTCTATTTAAGAATATTCAAACCTCTGTCAATGCAGAGACCTGAGTCTCTTCTTTTTAATACAAGATAAATAATTTTCACTATTAACATTTTACTCTTATTCCTAATAAACTTTTCATTCACTCGACAAATAATCCTTAATATATCCCACGTTCCAGGCAATAATTTAGCCACTATAAACGATAGCAGTAAAGTCAGTGGCCTCGAAGAACTCACATTTTAATGGAAGAGACAGTAAATAAGTAATAGATAAATAAATAACAGGATGTTCTAAGTGTTAAGGGCCATAAAGGATATTAAAGCTAGCAAGGGGGATAGAGTGATGTGTGGCTGGGGGAAAGGCTATTTCAAAGTGCGTGGTTGGGAGAGTCTCTTTGAAAGCTTCTGCACAGTGAAAATAAACCAGTTGAAAACCAAAAAGGCAACCTGTGGAATGGGAAGAGGCAGTCACAACTCACACAGCAAAGGGTTAATATCCGAACTACACCAAGTACTCAGAAACTCAACAAAGACAAAATAAAACCAAATAACCCTATCAAATTATGGGTGGATGATCTGATTAGATATTTATCTAAAAGGGGACATGGGTGACCAAAAGTATGAAAAAATGTTCATCATCACTTTATCACTAGGGAAATGCACATCAAAACCACAATGTACTATCACCTTTTATCTGTGAAAATAGTTATTACTAAAAAGATAAGAGACAGAAAATGACAACGGAGATGTGGAGAAAAAGGAACATTTGTGCACTGTTGCTGCAAATGTAAATTGGTGCAGTCACTGTGAAAAACAGTATAGAGGTTCCTCAAAATAATAATAATAATAAAAGAACTACCATATCATCAAGTCATTCCATCTGAGAGATACTAAAAGAAACTTTAATTTGAAAAAGATATAAGCACTCCTATGTTGATTACAGAACTATGCTAAGACACAAAAGCAACCTACTGAAAGTGAAAAAACAGAGGGGATGGGAGTATCAGTTGTGCAGAACAGAGGGAGCCAATGGGATGATGGTGAATGATACTTAGACCTTCAGTGTTCTATATGGTTTGCGAAGGGTGAAGGTGTGAAACTTACACAGCCTTGTAAATCAATGTAACCTTAATATTCTTTAAAAACACAACTTTTTTTTTTTATTTAGAAGATGGGTTATTTGAGCAGATACATAAATGGCAGGAAGCACCTAATCACACAATAGGGTAGTGGTTCTGACAGAGGAAAGGGAACTTCCTCAAGCAAAAGTGGACATGGTGGGCTCAAGGAACAACACAGAAGTTTCTGGAGCTGCATCCATGTGAGTGGGGCAGGGATGGTAAAGGAAAACATCGGAGAGAGAGCTTTACATCACCAAATTATATATACATTTCATTCTAAAAATAATGGAAGGCATTGCAAGGTTTTTTAACAGAAGTGACATAATTTGAAATATACTCTTAAATGATGACTTAGGTTTCTATGTGGAGAATGGACTCTGGTAGAACATAGGTGGAAGCAGAAAGACAAACTTATATTCTACCAGAAAACTCCAGAAGAAAATTGATGGTGACTTTGACTAGGAAGAGCATGTTTGAGATTGTGGAAGGGAATCAGATTCAGGGTATATCTTATATCTTTCAGTAAAGATTAAGCAGGGTATCTTGATAGGTTAAATGTAGCTTAAGAGAGAAGAAATGTATGTCTCTACTACGTTTTTGACCTGAGCATCTGAATTACTAAGATTAAGAAAGACTGAGGGGAAAGCAAGTTGGTGGTAGCTGGTGTGGGGGCAAAAGGGCTGGTGTCCAGGGTGCTGGTTGAAAAGCATCCAGATTGAACTGATTGAGTCACCAAAGTGGATTTTACGCCAACAGTAATATGTACAATCTGAAGCTGCAGTATCAAGGAGCCTCATCAGAACCTGGACAGGACAGACATAGGTGTGGGTAACCTGACCCATGACCCAATGTTACTGGGGATTTTTGAGAAAGATGGAGAAAGAAAGGCCCAATAGTCATGATGGATAGCAAGGAGAACATCTATCCAGCTTTCAAAATAGGAATGACAATAACCTAAGGAATAGACAAATGTCAACTTAAACAAACAAAAAGATGGGAACATTCAGAGAAGAAACTGGGGACAGAGGTTTTGTTCATGACAGATCATAAATGCCAAGGAGTAGAAGTGTTTAGAGCACTCAGGAAAGGTTTGCAAGTGGGCCAGATTGTTGGATATCTTGGATTACCATATGGTAACCTAGAAGACTCTAGACAATGACACATGCCCTGTGGGTTTTGTAACTTCTGGGGTGACTGAGAATAAGATTCAATAGGATTTCTGGGGATGATCTCATAGGAAAACGGGCCAATTGGTTCTAGCTGTATTCCTGCAAGGCTCGGTCTCCTTGGAATTCATAATGGAGAGGCTGGGGGCAGCATGACGGCATGAGGAACAGACATGCTCAGTCCACTCAGTGCCCTGCCATCTCTTAGTCAACTGGAGTGACTTGTATTAAGCTGGGTGAGAGCATGGCCTAACCACACCTTTCAATGGTCCTTGTAGCTGTTGTAATTAAAGACAACTCATTCTTTACATTTTCCAAGTGTATCCATTTCCTAGGGCTGTCATATCAATCTGAGTCACTTAAAATATGTTTTCTTCAGGAGGCCAGAAGTCTGAAGACAGGGTCATGGTCAGGCCATGCACCCCTTGAAGTCTGATGGAGTGACCCCTTTTTCCTTCCCCTAGCTTCCCATAGCTTCCCATAGCTCAGTGGAAACCATTGGCATCCCTTGACGTGCAACAGTACAATACCCACATCTGTCCTCACCATCACATGGCTTTCTCCCTGTGTGTCTACTGTGCTTCCACATGGCCAGCTTCTTAGAGGGACATCAATTATATTGAATTAGAGACCCACCTAATTCAGGAAGACCTCATCTTAACTAAATGCATATGCAATTACCCTATTTCCCAGTGAGGTTACATTAGGACTTATTAGGATGTGAAGATGTCGGGGTGTCAACATATTGGCCCTTTTTTTGAGGGGCTATGTTCAACAGTTCAACACACAACAACACAATATTCTTCTCTTTAGTTTTTATGTACTACAACTCAACTGCACCAAATTAAAACTTACTTGCATATATTCTCTTTCTTATTTTCTTCCATGTAGATTCTGACTGGTTAGAATTGTTTTGGATTGAGCTTTCCTGATGAGTAAATTTGCGCAAGGATGATTATTCTGAGTGTGAGAGCACTTTTCCACTCATCCACTCTATTACAGACTATTTGAAAGCCAGAGAAGATCAAGAAATTATTTTTAGACAAACGTATCTTTCTTTGCCTCCATGGGGCCAACAGCTTATCTGAAGGCTGATTTCAGTTTTGTCATTCCCCACCAGTCTAGAGGTTGATGCTGTTTTCATTAAAAATTCTATTATTTTTAAAAATCCATCACCACGTTTCTAAGATTAATTCATATGTTCATTTTATGAGACAAAACTAAGCCCCCAAAAAGCTTTCTTAGCCAAAACATCTCATGCTGACAAGACAGTCAGTTGGCCAAATATGCCTAAATAAACCCAAATAACTCAATCACATAAATCAATGAAATTTGGGGAAAACACATTATGAAAGCTTGAGAGTTTATACATAATTTAAACTAATTCAAACCCAACAGCACAGGGTTGAAGTGAACAAACTGTTTCTGTAATTCCATCATGAATTCTCAAATCAGCGTCCCAACACCCCACATGCTGGTTTCGCCCCAAACCTGCACCAAGCACAGGGGGATTTCCTTCTTGATTTCCACATCACTGTGAAAGTCAGAGCTGGCCTTTCAATGTACAGGAGATGTGAATTAAGGGGAAAATGCACTCTAAAGCTAGAAGGACTTAAATGCCACTCCCCCAGGATGGCATCTGCACCCCCATTTTACCAGCTAACTCCATTAGCGTGATCATGAAAAAAACTTATCTGCCAAGGAAAAAGGTCTAGTGATCTTAAATCTTTATGTGAACCCCTGACCCCACTACTTGTTTCAGATAGCCTGTCTTCACAAAACCTTCATAGGGCTTTTTCTGGTAGGAAATTCCTCTTCAGAGCCATGAGCTGTCACACTTGCTTGTTATGAAAAATAAAGAAATATCTTTCTTTTCACTCCCTTCAAAATGAAATAACTCAAGAAATTATTTGAACTATAAAAGACTCCTGAGAACTAAGCAGATATGCAGAAGAAACACACAAAATATGTATTTGTAGATGGATGGTGAGGGGTTTCTCACCATAGATCTTTCAGAAGCAAGACACAGTACATCTATAGTGCTATGTACAGAAACTACATGGGTATGTCGGCTCAAATAATTTATGGTGAAAAATGCCAAATGTGTGCATATTAAACATTCATGTGGGGGCTTCCCTGGTGGCACAGAAGGTTGAGTGCTGCACTGTGAAGCATCTGCGGCACAGCAGCGCAAGTTCGATTCCCGGCCAGGGAGGGGACACACATGGCACAGCAAACCTCCCCTGTCTCACCCACTGCTCCCCTCAACAGTGTACTTCTGCAGATCTGTCTGTCCTGTTTCCCACTCTGTCTCTGGTGAATACCCTCACCTCCTACACCCCAGTTCTTGTAGGCATAAATAAATAAATCTTTTTAAAAAGTAATGCATATACTCATACATATACATGTGTCTAAGTGTGTGGATATGTAGATGAAGAGAAATATAGTTTAGGATTATACATTAGGTTCTGTGAGAATTGTTATATTTTAGCCTAAAATAATGCATGAGGCAGACAGCGACTATCTTCTTTCTAGAGAGAAATTAAAATTTTTTTGCCTGATATCACACAGAGAAAGTACTTGAGTCAACAGTTAGTTGACTCCAGTTTCCTGGTCTATTTTCTTTCTAGCGTACCATCCTGCTGGAATACCTGTTAGGGATGTCGTGTTTTTTGGAGAGCCCTGCCTTCATCTTTTGCACTCCCATTATAGTTCCCTATTACTGCTGCTGCTTCTTCAGTTCACACATATAATTTGAAATTACATCCTAATCCAACCAAGCTTGATTTCCTAAAAAATAGTATTATTTGACAATCTGTTGGATGTTAATGGGATTACTTAATATCAGTAATTCTTACGTACAGTTGGAACCCATCCACCTCATCCCAAGGAAGCAAAATCATCTCAAATAATGCAGGTAGTATTACATTTTACCACACAGTGGAGTCTTTGAACCTAAGAGAATAAATATCCTATTAACATTAGTTATAATTTTTTCTAGATTCCCCAGGAGACATGCCAATGGTCCTGTTTCTGGCACAATGTAGAAGACCAGGGTATGGCCTCCTTGGTGGCGCAAGGCGTTACATCTCAGCACCATGAGGTTATCAGCAGCCACTGCACCATGAAGTCAATCCCGGCCAGGGAGTTAACTTATGGCACAGCAGACTTCTTCCATCTCGCCCCCTGCTCCCCTCAGCAGTGTACTTCAGTAGATCTGCCTGTTCTGCTCCCCACTGTGTTGCTAGTGAATCCTCTCACCCTCCCCCCACTTGCACCTCTGACTTACACCCCAGCTCTTGAATGCATAAATAAATAAAATAAATCTTTAAAAGAAAAAGAGGAAGGCCAGCGTATTGAGATGCACTCACTGTGAAATCATCACAGAGTTATGTTTCCCCTCTAGATGTGTTCTATAGGCTTTCCATAGAAATATAAGACCATCTCTGAGGCATTGCTAACTGTCTGTGAGAGAAGGTAAGCTTGCTGATACCTAAACCAAAAGGTTGGTAGAAGAACCTGGAATGAAACTCTTGCTTTTATCAAACTATTGAGATTCTAGGATTCTTTAACAAGAAGGGACCTCTAGAGGCCAGTGGGTGATTCTCTGTGTCTCCATGTCACAGACACATAAAACCTTGAATTCCCACATACTCCATTCCTACAGAAAGGATATTCTAGTGTTCTAGGACAACCAAGTTCATCATCTGGTTTCTAGAAGGAGAAGAATGTGACAATGAAACAAAGAAAAAGTAAATTGAGAAAAGTCCGATGTTACAAAACAAAAGTAATCCAGAAATCAGACCCAACTGTGTTCATGTCCTGCCTCTGATTGGAAAAGTGAGAATTGAGACTGTAAAGTGCTTAGTGCCCGACACAGAGTGAACCAAGTTGTCCCATACAGAATCAGAGACTGAGAATCAGGGGTAAGAACACAGATCTTAGTACCAGATCAGGCCAGTAGTTAAGAGAAAACATGGTGCTAAATGTCAGCTAATTGCACCAGCAGTGCTCACCATCAGTAGGATGCTTCTGCACTACGTGGCAAATGACAGTCTTAAGCTAGGGCTCGTGTTCTGGTGACAAAGCATGGGCTGGATGTCAGCTCCACCTCACGCTTCAGGAAGGCATCCTTGTGCGCAACTGATTATCACAATCCTCATTATCTGGAAAACCAGGTTGTTGGGCTCCCTGGTCTCTGTAATCCCTTTAAACTCAAAAGAAAAGAGAAGCCTCTCTGCCAAGCCCTTAGACTTGCAGGTGAGAAGTACAGAACTGGGATGTACTCCGTCCCCGCCTCTAAGTTCCCATGACAACTGACACCCTCTTTCTTCTGTCCCATGGTTGGAGGGTTCTTAGTTTTCCCATTTTAGTTTTTGGCTTCTTGGCAGGCTGAGCATGATTCCAGGAGCCTCCCTTCACAGTCCCATCTGCCTGTGCTCTTCTGAGCCACAGTCCACCGGCTGGAAGCCTGGCAAATCCCCAAAGTGAGCACACAGTGGTCAATCCTGGCAGAGGGAGGGCAGCAAAACAGCACAGACTTCCTGAGTGGCATTGCTATTCTGAACGAGTTAACTCATAAACAATGGATCGATACTTACACCACGAGACAGCCACTGCCAGCAGACTCCAAATGGAGGAAAACAAGGATGGGCAGAGAGGTGCCTTTCTGCGCCCCTCCTTATCTTGCAACGCCAGTGTCCCTGAAGCCCACCTAGACTGGAACATATCATCACAGAGTAGCATCTCTACACATGGCTTATGGACTGGGATGTCCTAGATGCAATTCTGAAATAAGGACCACAGGGAGAGTCCCTTTTTCCCTGGGCAGAAAGATGCCAACTCAATTTGCAGTATGTACTGGTGACCCCTTGAAGCGAAAACTCACACAAGAACACTCAGACAGCTACATGACTCCAACATAAATGACACTGCACCCATGACATGTCCAGGGCAAGAAGCATGTGCTCAGACTTTAGTCTTTCCTTTATCTCTGCAACGACTTTTGACTGAGCACCCTCCAGCTGTCAGACATGGGCTGCACAGTGCTCAATAAGATGGAGAGGGCATCTATTCGCATCATCTCAAGAAGCTTGCAGTTCAGTTGGAGAAGACAAATCATAGACATATAACCAAATAAGTGGGAAAGTAGACTTTGGTGTCAGAAAGAGTTGGGGGGGTGGGTGTCCATTCCAGCTGAGGTTAAAATGATAAACCATATCCACAGGAAGATATGGGGCAGTGGGGTTTCCCATCGGGAGCACCAGGAGTAAAAAGTCTCAGTAGCAGAATAAGCCTTTCATGTCCATGAAACAGAAAGACAACCACAAAGTCCACAGAAGAATGAGTGAAGCATGGGATAGGAGGGTGGTCAGTCAGACTTTGTTAGCAAAAGCCACAGGAGGTCTAGCCCTGAGGGCCGAGCACTAGGATATACATTGAAGAAAGGCACAGCTCTGGCCTGCAGGGTCATGCAATAGCTGGAGAGACCGACTCCCAGAGGCCCATCTGCTCACACAATGAAATGTTAAGTGGTTCGCAGATGAAAATAAAGTGCCATAGATCCCCACCTTTGGAGGGAGACCCCATGGGCATGCTCCAATCTCAAAAGCATGTCAGTCTGGGCTATTCTACAGAATTGCTATATCAAAATCCAACTTCCATCAGTACGGGTCTTAGAACTTTTATGCTTAACTCATCCCCAGAAAACAGCATCATGCCATGGGCAGGTCAGATATATAACAGAAGGCACAGTCCAGCCTTTGATACTCTATTAGGTTATCATGAAAAAAGAATTCACTTTACTAGTTGCTATCTTAGAAGAGAAATCGATGAACAGACACACCCTCATCAAAATTGCCTAGTGAGCTGTAGCTTCGAGAGGTCTCTTAAGCACTGATTCTTTCAGGGTTGGGTATCTCAGACTCTATTTCTCTTCCTGCTTACTCATTGCCCTGTAATCCCACCCTTTCTTTCCTCTAAGTCTTGCCCTTGGGTGAGAGGGCATTGCTCCAGATCTACAGGCATACACACTGTCCCTCCCATGTGTCAAAGGGCAAACGCTCTGCCTCCGCTATTGGTGGCCTCTGCATTGATAGTCACCTTTTGAATTGGACCCAAGAGTCCAGAGTGTGAAGTTCCCACCTCCTGTCTTCACATCCAACCCCTAGCTCAGTGCTCTTCACATAAGAACCACTCAATATATCTTTGCTTGTTGAACACAGTTGTCTTTTAAAGGAAAATGACAGAGAAATATGTTAAGGCGGTAAACTGACATAGCTTGGAGGCTATTTTGGTTTTGTTTCAATTCACTTGCTCTGTTCGTGTATATGTGGGTGCACACAGTGCTCACCACAATACAGGGCATGGTCCCTGCTTTGCAAGACCTAGTCACTCACTAGGTCACGTGGAAAAAGAAGATGGAGAGTTAAACAGCACTGAAAGCAAGGTGAAAGCCAAAATGTAGGGATGGGGGGGGGGGGGGCGCTTCANGGGGGGGGGGGGGGGGGGCGCGCTTCAGCATCACAAGCAATCCTGACAACATAGCTACCAGTCAGAAAGCCTGGCGTACAAAACTAAGGTGCAATATCCTGAGTCACAGCCCCACATTATCACTTGGTACCTATGTGATTTTAAGGAAATTCCCCTCTCTGGGCCCCAGCTTCCTTGTATATAAAGTGGAGATTATTAGGTCTATTTCAGAGAGTGATTTTAAGGATTAAATGTACTTATGTATACAACAGCTTTAACACAGTAACTGAACAATAACTATTCACCTTGTTAACATCATTATTACCTAGTATCATATAATCTAGCTTCAAACAGTTCCTACCTATGCAATCTTAATTAAATGGTATAGGTATAAACTGTCCATGTCTCAGTTTCCTCATTTGTAAAATGTGAATAAAATAGCACCTGTGGGGCCTCCCTAATGGATAGGGCTTAAGTCTCAGCATTATCATGCTTAGCACCATTGCAGTGCTGTGAGTTCGAACCCCGGCCAGGGATCTACCTCACAAATGGCATGTCAGACCTCTCCCTTCTCGCCTGCTGCCTCCCTCAGCAGTGTATTTCAGTAGATCTGCCTGTTCTGTTCCCCCACTCTGTCTCTGATGAATCCTCTCACTCCTTTTACCTCTGCCATCTCCCCAGTTCTTCTATGCATAAATAAATCTTTAAAAGTAAAATAGCACCTATATTGTAGGGTTTCTATTAGGGTTAAAAGTTAATGTCATGAACTTGAATGATGGCTAAGACATTTCATAAAGTACTTAGAATACGCCCTAGTAACTGCTCAATAAAAACTCACCCTTTTTAAAGAAAATGCATACAGATCTATCAGCAGAAGGCAGAAACAATGGGAGATTGTCAATTGTTCGTCATTCTTTTTAGACTGTCAATGCCATGTTAGGCAGAAGCTTTCCCAATACCTCCTCAAGGACCTTTAGATTTTATTGGATAAAACAAAGCATTCATTTAAAAATAAAAAAAACTTCCATTACATTAGAATCTTCAGTCAAAGCATTCATTTTTGGGGGACTGGAAAATATCCTCAAAAAATGAAACTGGTTAGAACAAAGCAAAATAAAATGAAATTAGAACAAAAAGTCCTCTGCTGGTTGAAAAGAAAACTACAAGCATCACCCTCATTGTCACCCACAGCAGAGCGGACAGATGGGGTGGCTCTCCAGGGTGGAGTAAAAGGTTCAGTGACCACTCATGACTATGTAGCTTAGTCACATGCTCAGCAAAAAGAAAAGAAAGTGGGAGGGAGGAAGGGAGAAATGGGGAGAACTATAAAAGAAAAAGAAAGAGATCAACACACACAATACAAACAAAAATAACCCAGAGCCCTGAACCACTAGATGTTAGAAACTGGAATCAGGTTACCTGCAAATTTAGCTACATTATGCAAACAAAATATATTCTGAAATTCCTACTTGCTTCTCTGCGCACAAGACTGTAAAATGCAGGGCCTGTGTTTGACTGTTCTAGGGTTTCCACTACACAAAAGTATACACCCAACCCTACTGTGTTCTAGTGTGTTTGAGCCTGAGAAGAAATAGGGTCACCCTGCAGGTGCACAAGCATCCTCTGTGCAAGCTTCCTGACACACCTGTTCACAACCTAAGTCAGGCCTGTGTTCAGTGGGTTGGTGTCAGTGAGATCCCAGCTTCTCTAGCCCCTGTTCTGCAGGGCTCCATCCACTGGGAGGGTCTTCCTCTAGCACAGCAGGAGGACATCAGCCCCAAGGCTGGCTGCATGGCAGGAGATGTTCCAGAAGAACCTTTGTATGCCACGGTTGGGTTGGGTTTAGAGAAGAAACCCTGCCATATTCTACTTTCTCCATCCACACCCCAACAAAACAACCGTGTCTAAAAATGCAAACATTAGTAACAGAAAGAGATAGGGAGGGGGACCCCAGAGTGAGAAAAAGGCATGGAAAGAAAGACAAAGAAAAGGAAGCCAGCAAGTAGTGAAGGATAAAGCAATTTTTAAAAGAAGCTGCTCCTCATCAGGCCCATCCCCTGGCTCAGCATCTGCTGGACCCACTCACTGTCTCAAGACTCCTGCTTCTAACCAGAGGAAGGCGCTGCCTTCTTAAGCACACATCCTTGCTATCCTACACCCCTCATTGTTCCAGTAACATGGACGCCACTCTCCACAGGGTCCCTTAGCTATTTCTTTATCTCCAAATCTCTATAGAGCTGATCACTTTCCATCTTCTCCTTGAAAATACCATCCCATCGGTTTATAAAATGATCTCCGTGTGAGAATGTCTCTGTTTTATCTCTTGGGGGCTGGCAAGTCCTTTGAGTTATGGGCTAGGGAAAAGGGGACAGCCAGAGAACACTGCATTCCATTGGTTATATTGTTTAAGAGATTCATTTTTATTTTCTTTTAAAGTAATCTGAAATCATGGATCTCCCATGAAATCTCCTTATGAGGCTATTATTTCAGGGTGGAAAGCAATTAGATATTTAACCTTAGTTCAAAAGGGTCCCCAGTAAAAGAAGTGGGATTCTTGAGCCAATAAGTAACTAGGAGTTCACTGGGGCCAGTGGGTTAGCTCCCCAAAGACAAAAGAGTACCAGGATGTTTGCGGGTCTGGAATGGGATCTTAAATCACACACATCCTTAGGCAATGTCCTGACAAGTGAGATTGGTATTGCCAATGCCTCTCAACATTTTTATTCTGTGGATATTGCCGTAAGTAACATCCACAGACAAACTGGTCTTAGAGGACTGGGACAGGGAGTATGGAACAATGGACACCCAATTATCTTTTCAAAAATCTTCATATGCAGGGGATAGGAATATTGCCATGTTGCCTTGTGGTTAGCTCACCAACTCAGTTTGGAAAAGTTTATTTAAGAGGGCATATTAAATCACAGAGAGGAAGGGAAATAGGTCTTCCCATGAACCTTCTTAACTTCTGCCTCATACTGATTCTCATAACATTCCAGAGAATAAGATTTCCCATTATGATCACTAATTCTGTGCCATTGTCCTGTGAGTGGTGTGGCTGTAAATGTCGGAAATTGAGTGAGCATTTCAGTAGTCAGTGATCACGAAGACAGATTTACCCTACATTACACGAAACATAGCTAAGATCCTTCTTATCCTCAGCTCCCGTAAGTCTTAAGCCCAGAAGCCAATCAGGACCCAGCTCGACACCGAAACCTAGTTTCTGTTCTGAGATGAGTTGTGCACATACGCTTTGTGGCTAGCACCAGAGAGCACAGTTAACCAGAGGAAATGATCTTTTCCAACAATGAGTGAGACTCAGAAGCCTGGCTTCGATTTCACAAAGCCATGCTGAGGCAGGAGAAAGCATGTCCTTCTGCCCACCAGCTCATGGCATGAAGGCACCACAGGAAAGTACAGGCACAGCCATGCCCAGGACAAAACAGCAGCTCTACCAGAGAACAGAAGCTGGTTGGCAACTCCCCATACAGGGGTAGAGCGAGGGCATTCACCCAAAGTCGGATCAATCCTGTGGGACACCTTAACTTCAAAGAAAACTGTTTAAGCTGAGCTCTGGACAGGCACCCAATAACCATAGCTCCAGGGTCCCGCACAGACAGTGCCCAAGTCACTGTGCTCATACTCCCTGGTCCAATCATTCTCACGTTGACCAAGTCTGAGTCAAGGATACCAGTTTGGGGAAAGAAGCTCATCTCTCAAACCTCTGAGCGTTTCCCTCTAACTACCGCGTTCCTGGGCGAGCACCAGTTCATACATGAATTGCGCAGTCCAGGAATCTGCTAGCCAGCAGCGCGGGTCTGCTCACCTGGTACCCCTGGCCCTCTCCCCTGAAACCCCCATAGAAATCAGTCAATTCACATAAGAAAAGCAGCTCCCTACCTGAGGGTGGCGCTCTCCCCCTGCCGGACCGTCACGTTGTCCATAGCTTTGGGGAAGGTGGCATCTCCGCTGCGCACCGGCACTCCTGTGGGTACAAGGAACAGCAGCCTGAGAGAGACGACCACGAGGCACTTCCAGGGCAGGAACAGGTACCCACAGACCCCCATCCTCGACAGCCACAACTTCCCAGAACTCCGGAGGCCAGGCACGGCACACGCCCCCCGGGCGAGCACAGGAAGTGGGTGGGGTAGGGGAGCGAGCACAGGGACCAAGCAGTGAACTAGCAGCGACCGAGAGGCGCGGGGAGGAGAAAAGCGCGCAGACTCCTCCAAGTCTAGTATTCCTCCCCCAAATCCAGCCTCAGCGCTCCAGCCTCAGAGAACCAGTTTCCACGGAGGACATCAGAAGTGGGCTTCCTCGGTGCTGCTTCGGCCGGGGAACGTGACCGAGACAGGGGAACGCAAGGCAGGTGCAGCGGTGTGGGCACGTCTCGGGAGCCCCTTGTTCCCGTTGACAGTTCAGATATGGCACTTTGGAGTGGAGTAAGCACTTTGGTACCAGAAAGGGACGGGGTGGGTTAGATCCGTCTACCCCGACGTTGTCAGCAATTCCTCAGCTCAAATAAGGGGAAATCCAACACTTTCTTTGTAAGTTTCGGAGGAAAGACTGCCAATAGAAGATAATCTGTAACAATAGCCGAGATGGAAAGTAGAGCACGCAGGCGGCAGGCGGCAGGCGGCAGGCGGCAGGGGGTGTGCTGGAGAGATGGCTACGCCGCGCTTCGTGCGATCCGGACCCCGGGATCCTGCTGCAGCCGCTCGGTCAACTTCCTGCCTGTCCAAATGCGCGCCTCCGCCGCTGCGATCCGGCCAGGCTCTGCGGGGACTCTAGCCGCGGTGGCGGCCGAGGCAGGCGAGGACAGCCGCGGCCCTTCTCTGGCTTGCTCGCTCACTAGCTGGGGAAGGCGAGGCGCAGCCGGCACCGGAGCCGCGCGGACGCCACGCTCAGCGGCCGCCCCCGGCCTCCGCGCCGCCTTCCTCCCGGGAGCAGCCCCGACGCGCGCGGGCCCCGACCGCCGGGGTTGTCATGGCAGCGGCTCCATCACTGACCGCCACTTTCTCCGGTGCTGGCGCCGAGCGAGCCGAGCGGGAGCACTGCGCTCATCCCGGCGGGCGGGCGGGCCGGTGCGGGGCGCGGGAGCCCACCTTAACCCCCGCCGCGCCGCAGCGTGGCTGTGCAGGAGCCAAAGCGAGGAGTTTAACCATTTCCCCCCTTGAAGAGCTGCCACTTCCAAATTAAGAAAGGGGCAAGTTACTACGCAATCTTAATAAGTCCCAGACATCAGAATAAGGGTCACCAACTAATTAACTAGGAAAGGAAAACCCTGCTGCATGCATGCATGCACCTTTAAAATTATTAGATTAATTCCATTAGCATTTAGAGTAAATTTAGAGTGTTGGGAGAATATTTTAGAATAATGTCACTTTTATTCAATAATCAACGTTCACCCCACCCCCTTCCAAGCTACTTAAAGCACCAAAGAGGAGACACCAACATTCTAAATAGACTTCCATATATGAAACATGCAAAATCACACAAGCCTCTTAGTGTGCGAAAATGGCAAAATCTCATCAAAATTTTGGTCAAGTCCGGACACTGACTTACATTCTTTATTCTTGTTTTGTCGACATTAAAAGATGCTAGCCTGGCAAAGCTCTCCCTCAGTTGAATGAGTGTGAGCCATCTGCTTTATTGAAACAGTGAACTCCCAAGTTTCCTGGACTTTACATGCTTATAGAGCTGACTTCATCTAAAAGGTGTGTTTTCAAATTCTCAAAACCCTGAGAAAAACTTGGCTTCTCCTCTCTACCTATTGTGGGTCCCTCTAGATCTACATTTTTATTTCTCCCTTTACTTTGGCTGAGATGGAATGTCAGGGCTTCCCCTTCCTGGCCCTGGTCCCTGAGAAAGTTCTCCAGAGCAGCGCCACCCACATAGGCTGCTAACACTAGCTTGTATTAGCACACATGTTCAGGAGACTCCGGGATCTGAGCAACCCAAACAGACCAAATTCTCCCTGGGGGCAGAGAGGAGGCAGTAATGGTTTTGATTTGTTTGCCTACACTTTCTGTCAAATCTAAACAGCTATGGTTTAATGGCTAATTAACAGGAGGAAAAGTGTTCTTCCCAGGAGTCAGCCAGTTAACCCCAAAGAGTCATTGTAAAGAGAAATGTTCTGGTGCCATGAAAGACCTGGCACCTTACAAGGGGCAATCATCCCTTACATAGAGAGGGCGAGTGTGTTACGGAAGATGCCATCATCCACCCATTCTGTCCTCCTCATCGAAACTTCTTGGAATCGGTGGAGGAGCAGGAATGCTTGCAGATGCGGTGTCAAGCTCCCTTTGACTGAGCAGACTTGCTTTCTCTTTGAATAGCTGACCCAAAAGTGGTCAGCCATGAAAAGTTGAGCAACTTTATACTAAAGATCTCAATTAGCCGTTTGTGAGGTCTATTTTCCCCACATCTCCTTTGGTGACTTAACCTGATTTTAAATTCTCAGGGAAAGCCATCTGCTACTTTGGGCCAGTTGGGACCATTTGATTTATAGCACCAAAAAAAAAAAAAAATCAATTGTCAACTTATGGCCACAACAAATGACTTTACACTCAGGAAAAAAAAAAAAACAAAACAACTGACATCTATGGGGAGGAGAGTTTTGTTAACATTTGAAAGAAAAGGAGAATTAACCTTTTGTAGCACCAAGTCCATTTTTGTATAAACCTGTTTTATCTCTGTTTTACAATGGGAAATTGTGAAAATAGGAAATTGAATAATTTCACCAAGTGATGATGTGATGTAAGCCAATACACATCACATAACGTTAGCTGACTTTCAGTCTCTTGAATTTGGGGTTCTACCCAAAGCTGATTACCACTAATCACCAATATTCCATCTATCCACTTTAACCATCCTTCACACTATCTGCCAACCCTTCTTTATAAAGACATCTTTACCACCTCAAATGGAAATAAATGCCAATTGTGGGGTAGGGAGAAGGGCCCACTCTCAAATTTGAAATCATTTCCCTACAGACTTGAGAAATAGCAGGGATGATTTCTTTCTGGGTAAATTGTAATCCTGGTTCTTGCATCTAATTCCCAGGTAGGTACAAATGAGCATTAGTTTTTGCATCTAGGAATGTGGATAATGACAACAGGCCTTCCCGAGGGGCTACATACATGATTAACTCTACAGTAAAATACTTAGAAATCCATTTAAGGTGGAAGATGCTTTATTAATACATTTTGCCTGCCACTGCTTCATTATTATGGCTGGGCAGAAAAATAATTATTCTTATGGGCTCTGTAAGATGTTCAGTTTTAACCAGTCTGGCTGCAGTTGCTCTAAAACAATCAAGCCATCTTTGTCTCAAGCTGTGAAGGAAGGGTGAAGGGCTGCTGCATTCCAGAGGTGGCCAGTAGAAAACCCAACAGAGCTAAGGTAACCTCAGGGTGGACAAAGAGAAGCCGCTAGAAATCTCATATCTGCCTTGTGAACCCAGTGATATAAACCTGACTCAAAAATGAAAGTTGAGAAAGAGGTGAAAGATCAGAGATGCCCACACAATTAGCACAGCAGACTCCATTTTATTCAAACTTGTTATTGAAGTGGTTTGAATTGATGAAGATCAAAATCTATGTCAACTCCCTTCCCTTCCCCTAATCCCTAAATATAACCAACACTTAGTGGCTTATCTTATATCCTGTCTCTTGCTTCATAAAAACTGCTGGATTTATTTTATTTTCCCCAGCATATCCGAGTTAATGAAAAAGGGATGACAGTCAGAGCAATTTCATTATTTGTGTTCTTTATAGAAACAACTTCCTTTCTGCCTCCTGGAAAGCAGATTCCTAACGAGCGCCCACCTCCACCTTCTCCCCCCATCTCCCTCTCCTTCCCTCTTGCATACACATATACTGTACACATAAATCAACTTGTCACAGCTTGTCTTTGTGCTGACAGCTGTAATTGCTTCAGGTTATAAAAATATCTATAGGACAATGCCTTTCAAGCACACACACACACACACACTGCCCAAGCAAAAGAAAACAATCATATTTCCTTTAATAATCCTATGACTGCAAGGAAGGGGGTGTGGTGCATACTCAGGAGTGCTGGCAGGCAGGTGAGGACACGGGAAGACAGAGATTTCTGGCAGCAGTAGCACTAAGGTGAGAATTCCAGTGAAAGGGAAATCAGCTGTTCTTTTTGTTTCGCTTGCTGTTCCCTACAGCAAACAGGGATCACCTAAAGAGCTATGACTGTTCCCCATACACGGAATCGAAAGAAGAGCACTAGCTTAAGAAATATCAGTTCTGCTTCTCCTTCTCTAAAAAGGCTAAAGGCCCCCCTCTCCTGGTGGAGATTCCAAATAGGAGCGCAGGCAAGATGAGAAAGCAGGGCAGTTAGAGTGGTGTGGCACTGAATAGATACTGGAAGGTTCCATCAGAAAATGTGGTGTCAATCTGGATAAAGATATCCTCTAGGGGAGTATGAAGGGCCAGATTCTAGAAAATAGGTGTGATTTTTCCCTTGCATAAGAATATAGGATGAAAATAAAATCACTGTTCATCTGGACTGTGGCGCAGCTTGTTAGGATTTCGGCAGGAAGAGCAAAAGAGCAACATGAAGCAGGGGAAGAAGCCTCTAGGGAGAAATAAGAGGTCATGCATCAAGAGAACTCAGAAGGAGCATGAGAAGAAATGGCAAAGGTTAGGATATCTATGGACTTTGAAAGCCTTGAAATTTTATAAGGGATGCATAAAGCAGGAAGATGGTCAGTGGAACAATTGGCAGGAGGAAAGAAAAGCAAGGAGAAGCAGATATTTACAAGGCAAAATCAGAGCAATAGCCAAAGCCAGATACCCAAAGGGGAACATCCCAGAGCCAGGTGCCTTTAAGGCAGACACTTACCTTAGCTGTTGGAGTCGTAATAAGATCCCCAGAATAACAAAACAGTACAGTCCAGAGACTTCGGAAGATACTTTCTTCAACTCACTCTCTTTACAAGAAGGGGCTTGAGCCTTAGGAGGGAGGCAATGTCATGGCAGGGACATATTGTTAATAACTTGTAAATTAGGGGCCTCCTTGGTGGCACAAGGGGTTAAGTCGCAGCACTGTGAAGCTATATGTAGCCACTGAAGCATAAGTTTGATTACCAACTAGGGAACTGACCCACATGATGGTGCAGCAGACCGCTCCTGTCTCACCCACTGCTCCCCTCAGCAGTGTATTTCAGTCTATCTGCCTGTTCTGTTCCCCACTCTGTCTCTGGTGAATGTCTCACTCCCCACACCTCTGGTCTGTACCCCAGTTCTTGTATGCATAGACAATAAATCTTAAAAAACAAAAACCAAACCTGGTAAATTAGGTCTAGAACTCAGGACTCCTGGCTCTTGTTCCAGTGTCCTTTCCAATATGCCTGTCAGCCAAGGACTCTACCAAAGAGCGAAATTATAACTCCTCTGGTGGCTACATCTGTGGACAAGAGAAAGCACCACAGAAGAAGCAATCCCATCACTGCCCAGCTACTGCTGAGTAGCCAGTTGCCCAACTAAATCCAGTCTACTCAGTGAGTGCAGAAACTAGTACTTGAGCTCCTCCTATGCTGTGAAGTTACAGCCACGCAGACAGAAAATGTAGCCACCGCCCAGAGCTGCTCAGAGCCCGGGCTTGGGTTTGCCAGTGGTTTCCTTAGTTACGTTCATGGAATGGCAGTTTGCATGGACTCTGCTTGTCAACCCCTGAACACATCCTTTTTGCTGGGACCTTCCTCCCCCTTGGGAACAGTTTGCCCAAAACACTGACAAGATTTCTGGGTGCTAGACATGGGTTTCTAAGCTTTTTTCTTAAATATATTTTTTACATCAGTTGTGGTCCCCATGGAGTTCCCACCACCATTTCACCAGTGCAACATCACCTCAGTCCCTTGTGCTCTTTCGGCCCTCAACTCTCTCCTTCCACCCTCCCCACGAAGTGTCCCCAGTTTGTCCTTGTCTTTTTGTTTTTGTGTTTTTTTAAAATTATTATTGTTGTTATTATTGTTCTTTTCCATGGTCGCTTATTTGGTTCCCTTATCTTCCTCCTAGGGGGGAAACCATCTGGTATTTTTCTTTTGCCTTCTGAGTTAGTTCGCTGAGCATAATCCCTTCTAGCTCCACCCATGTTTCTATGAATGGCTCTAGTTTCTTTTTTGATTGCTGAATAGTATTCCATTGTGTATATGTACCACATCTAAGCTTTCTTCAAGGTGCACCAGGGAGGGGACAATCGTTAGGAAGGATTTATAAAGGGAAGGATTTATAAAGGGAAGACATGCATGTACTCAACAAATACTTAGTGCACATCAAATGCCAGCTATGCCCTAGGTGTTGGCTTTACCGATGAATGAAAGACAAGCAAAACCAATGTGGGGCTCATCCTCACAAAGCACACTGTCTGGCAGGGAAGAGAGGCAGTAAGGAAAGGAATTTACAAATAGCAGCTATAATTGTGATGAGTGTTGTGAAGAGGAAATGCAACGTGACAGGAGGTTCTCCTATACCTGGGAAGTTCAGGAAACTTTTCCCTAGGAGATGACTTTCAACTGAGATGAGTAGTGAGCTAAAGATCGAGGGGCAGGCCATGTGGGCAGAAGAACAGCTGCCAGAGTGCAGGACTGAATCTAGATTCCCAAGGTGGGGAGGAGCATGGGCAGAAGCTGCCAGTTTGGACTCAGCTGTGGGTGCTAAGGACGGGCACATCGAAGTGCTCTGAGGACCTCAAGCTGTTTCACATCTGTTTGTGCATTCACCGATTCATCCAGCACACACCCATCGATGAAGAAGCACACAGACCAGAGGCCAAACACTCATCACTAGCTCTGTGACCTTGGGAAAATAGCCTCCTTTGCACAATAGCAGTGACCAAGATACCTGCTGCAAAGGGGGATGTGAGATGACACATGGAAAATTTAGTCGGGGTCTGTCCATGACAAGGATGCAGCAGCAACCAACGTCTGCGCTGGGACTGCACAGAACAGTCTGGCAGGCTTAGTCCTGCATTCTGGGAGGTCAGGCGTGATGCCGGCGGAGAAGCCAGGAGCAGCTCACTGGCCTGGGAGCACTCTTGTGGACACATTCTGAGGGTTTCATCCCAGAGACAAGCAGACAAGCGGAAACTTCATGCTGAGGTGTAGTTAGAAAGGGGAAATGACTTAGCCTTCAAACCACGGGGGAGGAAGAGGGCTAGTCCTCTCTTCCCACCCCCACATTCTTCAAAAGCACACAGGATATGAGCCTGTGGGAAATAGCCTGCGCCTGAGAAAGAGGGTCTGGCTTACTCTTGCTCTGGCAGTCTGGGAACGTTCCACTGTCATGTTCCCAAATATACCTGAAATGTAGCAAAAAACCTGAAACAAAACAAAAGTGACCAATACTCTCTGAGACTGTCCTTGAAGCTTGAAGTCCTTCTTTGCTCTTGCGTCCCTGATGGCTGCCTGTAAAGCCCCCTAAGGTCTAGACCCTGGACTTGCCATTAGCAACACTGTCTTGTACCCGTCTCATGTCTTCTAATGTCTATCATGGAACATTCCAGGGCTATGTGTTTTTCAGGGCTACCTGCTTACCTCTGTGGAAGGGAGCCAGGGGATAGACAGATGTTAGTCTACATGCACAAACAGACACAGTCCCAACATTTATACCAGGCACCCCAACTAGAGTCAGGGAGTGACTTCCCACTTAGTAATGAGTCGTTTGAATGATAATCTTACTAGTCCTGAATCTCCAGATTTACTACTGTAGGTGGAACTTGGCTTTCCTATTTCCCAAAATGTCTTTTTTCCTAAACAATTGTTTCTTAACTGATATTTCTCTTTAACTTTTTCTCCACACTGCCCCTAGAAGTTTTATTCATTGTCCTTTAGTTCAAAGCAACTACAGAAGAGGCAAATTTTATTAAGATAAGAATTTGAGAAATACCATATAGGTTCTATTGTACTTTTTTATTGGAAGTGAAATTTTATGTCATTTTGTAAACCAGAAGATCGGTGTTCTTGTTTCAATTCGGTCCACTATTGTATCACATTAGGTAAGTTACATACTTATTTGCATTTTTAGTTTTTTCGGTCATCAAAAGAACCAATGCCTTTGTGCTTTGTTGGCCTCTGGGAGGATGTAATGCTAAATACATCCAAAGGTGCTAATGCATTTTTTATGTTGATAGAATGAGTCTAGAATAACAGCTGAGTGGAGGACTGAGGTCAAGGCCATCTGCCACTGACTGTCCATCTGAAGGCGCCCAAGTCATTTTCCTTCTAAATGAGGAGTTTGAATGGGACATTCCAGAACCATTCCGACTCTGCTGGTTTGTGGTTATAATGCTTCTAGATATTCTTCTCAAAAGCAGTTTACACTTCACATTCGTTTATCAGTTTCTCCTAAGAGAAAGATCCCTCCTAATCGTGTCCTTCCACTCTTCTCATTCACTAAGGCATTCACTTCAGCACTCAGAAAACTGTGGTACAAAGTAATTAATGCACTGCAGAAGATCTAAGGCAAGCCGGTGAACGAGCCAAGATGATTAGTCTTCTGGTAAAGGGTTTCTTTAAGGAAAAGAAAATCCCACAATGCAACCAGCAATGTTAATCTTCAATAAATATGCTGTTAATATTTAACTGGCATTTATTTAAACTTACAGTAACTGTCCTATTAAATCTAAATTAATTACCCATTTGGGAATCTTCCCCTAGAGTCTAGCTGGGACATGGCTGTCTAGACCACAGCCTATGTAGGCATCCAGCCATAAAGAGACAATTTAAGCCATCCTTTTTAAGACTAGTCTATTAGAAAATCATGGCGGGAAGGGACTTCGAGGGCAACCGGATTGATGAGTTTTATATCCTGTGTCTTTTGACTTTCTGGAGATCTATTTTTTCCCCATTTTTTCAGAAAGGGCTTATTCTGTGTTACTTCACCAATCTTTCTTCCTCCGTTTATTTTGAATCTCTCCTATTGGTGACATTTTTTTCTCATTCTACTGTGGTTTTGTCTATGTCGCTACAGAGTGTCTTAGAACACTCCTGTACATACACACACACACGCGCACACACACAAATACACACATACAAATGCCTGTTTTATGTGTTGCAGAGAACATTTTATAATAGCCGTTGTATATAAAATACTAAGAGCTGTGAAATAATTCTTGAGTCACACTACTTTAGAGGGGGCAGTGAGAGTGTAATTGGGTAGAACTGATCTTTGCTATCCCTGAAATCAATCAATATTTTTTATTATAAATGTGATCCCAGCTGAATTTCCGGGATGCCGTTTTGCTACGATTATCATACATTCATAGCATTTCTTCAACACACACACACACGCACGCGCACACACACAAATTCACTGATTTACCAGATTGGTTTACCAGTGAGGCATGCGGCTTAAAGATAAACACCTAATAAGAGGATTTAGTGTTCGAACTGAATTAACTTTCCTCTACAAGTAGGAACTAACAGAAACTAAAATCAGTCATCCTCGGGTCTATAAGTGTTCAGGTTACTGATTTTTTTGACTTAAAATATTCACTTTCCTGTGAGGCTGAGAGATGGGGAGATAAAGTGAGGTCTGGAAATGGGTAGAGAATATGAGAGCATGGACAGGAAGAAGAGGGGCAGATGGGAAGCCACCTGCATATTTTTAAGAGGACTAAACATATTCTCCACGCCATGCTTGTAGAAGACTTGCATTTGCACTGCCTACAGAAGCCAGACTTTTTTGTATTTCTAACTAAATGAATATACAAACCACCCCACTGCCTTTTTTACTCCTTTACTTCCATCACTGTCAAATTAGACTAAAGACACGACACAATCCTTACAGTGCCTTCAGTTTAAAAGATTCTCTGTATTCAGTGTCTTTTTTATTTCATTGAGTCTTAGAAATTCAAGAAATAATGAAAATGAACATTTTTCTGCATGCTTCACATCATCCTGGCTTTTAGTTTTTTATCTTTATGTATCACCATTAAGCATTCAGGGCATTTCACCATGAAGGCTGCTGTTAGAACATCACATTCCTTCTAAAATGGAAGTGGATGTGGACTTTTTTTTATGAAAAAGGAGCATGGAACGCTTTTCTTAAACTTTTGGTACACTTTCTTCAATTCATTCATTAAAGCTAGCACAGTGTTGCAAAGTGCAAGAAAGGCATAACCATTGTGAGTAGCTTGGGACAGCAGAAGAAAAATGGCACTTAGATAGCTGTGGATCTGATTAGAGACATGGGACAATGTTATGAGGTGCATGTGATATAGGACCACCCATCAAGGCTTTCACAACAGTTTTTCAGATCTCAGGGTCAAAGAGGCTTTAAAAAGAAAGTAGGTAATATGGGACTCTTCTTTCCCCAAAGGTAGAGAATTAGTTTAAACTAAGCTAAGACACAATTCAAGAATATATTGGCATGTATATACATGTCAGGATAGACATGCTTAATACTAGCTACCCCAAGGGATAGCTGCTAGGACATTCAAGTGTACTATTTTAATCAAGGACCTGTCGAAGGGACTTCATAGAAAACTTTCCCAAGTTTGCAGATGACATTAAGTTCCCTTAAATAATTAAGTCTTCAGTAGACAAAACGAGCTGCACATAATCCATATTATGTGAGTGTGCAGAGAAGTGGACAAATGAAATGCAACTTATTTTAAGAAGAAGTCATCTAAAATGTGCCTATAAGATGCTGGGCTCTGGGTAGCAGAATAGGGACAGTGATGAGGAATAGACCACGTGTGGATGCTGGGGTTAATGGCTTTCACTTTAGCTCCAAGCTCCATAAATTAACAGCTTGACCTTGGATAATTTTCTTAAACCTCAGAGCCTCAATTTTCTCCTCTATTAAGTAGGAATATCACCTATCTCACATTGCTATGAGGGCTAAGTGAGATAACATATGCAAAGGAGCCATGAAGTACCTGCCATGCGGTATGGAGTCCACACATGGGAACCAAAGATGATTCTATTACAAGCCAGTAAAACAACATGGGAAACAGCTGGCCAGAGGCTCCCAAGTGATGATCCTCATAACACATTTTAAAGTTCATACGGTATAGTATGATTTGCAAATATGGGGAAGTTTCATCACATAAGGTAATGTTAGACCAAATATTTTATAGAAGGGTATTCGAATAAAATAAACAAAGAAAATAAACAAATCTTACCTTTACTCAAAATGATTGTGCATACTTTTTTTTTAAATACCATTTGCCATTTGTCATAGTTACCATTATCTGTAGCTCACGGATAATACAAGAACCTTCCTGAAGTCAGGGATCTGGAGTTACTACTTTGAATCTTTCCTTCTCCATCACCACTACCCAACTCTACATAACGCAGCAAACCCCTTTTCTTCTATGTGTTCTTCATCCAAAAAGTCTTGCTCAGCCACCCTTCTCAGCCTGCAAGGCCTTACCCTAGTCTCATCTACCATCTCTGTATTTTCTTCTTTGCCACACTGAGCTCTCCTCTTACAAGAACTTCCTCCTTCACCTCTTGCCAGATCTGTATCAAGCTCCACCTTGAAATAAAGTTTTCCTGGAAACTGGACCATGTCACTCTCTGGATTCAGTCACAGTGAGTCCACACAGCAATCTAAATATAACTGCTAATCTTTGGTGTAGTTTCTGCATCTTCATGCTCTGGCTTCTGTAATTTCATTCTTTCTCCTATTACTTCTTTCCTTCTTAAGCCATGTCTGAATTTTAGTTTGTTGCTATAATCTTTCAAAAGTTCTTCTTTCTCTACTCCAGGCCTTGGTATGTGCTACATCCCTGCCTAGAATTCTTTCCCTGTTTCCTGGCCAAGCCCTATTCATCCTCTTTAATTTCAAACTTACTCCTAAGACCTTTCCTTAACTCCATTCAATTCTGGTAAGTGCTCCCGTCTCAGTGCTCCTAATGTCTCTACTGCTTATATTAGTTAAAATTCTGTATTTTTCTCTATTGGAATCCTGAAATCTAACACAATATCTGGCACATAATTGGTTTCTGATAAGTACTTGTTGATTTATGTGAATGGTACTACTGGGGAAAATTTTAAAATTCAATGATTTTTCTGGCAGGTATTTACAAATAAAGATAAATTAAAAAGATGAAGACATATGGTCTTCATGTGAGGAAAGAGAGCATACACATTTAATGACCAAAATTTAGTTAGAAATACAAAAAAGAATTTAGAGAAATTTAAGGATGTTGGCTTTAGGGAACAAACAAACATATATCTATATAAGTTATTCTGGAAAAAATAACATCTAAATAGGACAAAGAAAGATTTGGATAAATTAATGGGTGACAGACCATACTGGTTTATTAGGTTAAGGGTGTTTGATGAATATCTCTAACGTTTGAAGCACAAGTCCCATGCAAAATTGCCACTGTCCAAAATAGATAACTAGGACATCTGAATTGATGTGAACTTGTGAGACCTTTCAATGTCATGTTCCCATCTACCCTGTAATTCCACTGTCCATGTTGTCAGGAATAATAGAATTATGCTTATCTTTTCTCCTGAACACCTGACATCATGTGTACATCTAAAATGCTGCAAGAAAATGTGTGTGCATGTGTGACTTTTGAGAAAGGTGAACCCTAGCAGAGGGAAGGCCCCACTTAGAAAGGATTGGCTGGGCTGCCTGCTCCTCATACCCTCCACTATATGGCTATTTCTCTCATGTCTGATGCCTGATTCTCTCTCTTAACAGTCACTTGGGAGACCTGTTGCTCCCTGCAGTAGTGACTGCATTTGTTTTTGGAAATGCCTCCAGATGTACTGGGGCACTTCCCCCACCTCCTTTGACTCCCTCCCCTCCTTCCAAACATGTAATAACCAGAAAAGCTGAAATGCAGCATGCATCTCCCAACTCGTGGTCCCATACCCTAATTTACCCATTTCCTAGGGCTCGATGAGGAGCAATATGTTTTACTTATGATTCTTCATGTTTCACTTTAGAGAGCTGTGCCAGAGTTCATTGTCTAAGACAATGTATCATTCATTGGCCTGTGTTCTCAGCTTAGGGTCCATGTGATCTGTTTCACCAGAGATTTCTAACCTTAACTTCATTTGGGAGACTTCATTAGTCATTTGCATTCCCTGAAGACAAAGACACCCACAGGACCCCGGAGATGCAAAGAAATGGCAATCTCAATACCAAAATTACTTTGGAAAAACATTTCCCAAATCAAGGTTCAAGTGAATTAGTTGAAAGATTGCTTCTGATTGCTAGTGGAGGGTGTGATACCCAGGGACTGATGTCCCATCTCCAGGTGCAGTCCCCAAGACTACAGTAAGCTTCAGGGACAGACATTAGAGATAACTCTACAGATAATCAATGGATAATCAGTGAATATATATTACAAAAGAAAGTGAAAGATTATAATGGAATAGAAAAGGGAAAGGACAGAGAGCGTCCTTTTCACAACCGTTTAATCTTAGCCCAGAACAAAGCAAAATATATCCAATAAGAGTTCACTATAAGAAGGAAGATTGAGTGAATAAACATGCAAAAGCATCTAGAATTGAACATTTTAATATTTTTTCAAGCGACCAGTTTGTCACTCCTCTCTGCACACAGACATCTGGGCCAGACCCATTTTTTCAGCCTGAGAGATTATAAGAGTATTAAGGAACCAGGTGCCCTTTCTGTGTCCTTATAACGTATCAGTCTACAAAGGAAGAGTTTTATAAATCAGGTCATCTAAATATTTTCAGTGTACTCATTTGTTCTTGGGAAAGCTAGCTTACCACACTCATAAAAAATCCACTCTAATCCCAACATCCAACATCCAACATATGAGCTAGCACTCTGTCCAAGAATAACATTAATAATAATCAGACTATCAGCCAGGGTGTTGGGTTTGAACCTGAAAAAAATTGAGAAATGATCTTATAAATTATTTTCCAAAGATATCATCTTTAAGCATTAACAGGCACAACTGACTGAATTCTGGGAATTGAGCATAATTACATGGAAATTGACAGGACACAAATGCCAAGAATCCTGTTAACCTTTAATATCTTGAAAAAACTCTCCTTGTAATTATCTCTTTCCTTTGTCTTAAATGTTACTGATGAATATTTAGAGGCATAAGCAAACATGCAAGTGGACGGATTGTAGAAGCTCGATCTTTGATTGGAATACTAGTTTTTCCAGGCATTCCAGAAAATAAGGAGGTGCTACGTGGAGTACTTGGAATTTGACTATTTCCAGAAGCTGTTTCTATCTTTGTATTTGCTCTGCACTGATATCTACTTATAATTCTCCACACTAGGCGGAAGCTCCTTTGCATTAGTAATTATAGTGAAAATGTAGGTCTCAGGCATTGGGTGTCTAATACAATTCTTGACCTGTTCTGTGTCTTCAGAATAGTTACTGCACCTTTTCCATGCTTCAGATTTCTCTTCTGTGTAGTGAATATAATGACATTTAACGCTAGCAGCAACAATATTTGCATAGTGCTTTAGACTGGACCATGGGCATTTACATGCCCAATCTCATGTGTGTAGGGACATCTCCTCGCATTTTAAACTCATTTCCAGTCTCCACCACTCCCCCTATGGCGCACCTGGTTTCTTTTCTCTACTATTTTAATAAAATCTTAACTCATCTCTCTGGCCCTAAGCCTGCTTCTGCTTATACCAGTGCTTCTTAATAGGGCTGTGTAGACTGCATAAAGGGGGGAATGTCTGTGTTGAGTAGGACGTGTCATCACCATAATTGCAGAGTCTTTCTTGCCAGGGGTGTCCCCTGCAGTCTGGAGGTTCAGCCATGAATGCCCAATGCACGCCAGACATTTAAGTAAATGAAAAATATATTTAAAAATAATTCACACCTAAGGTGTATTCCATTTGACATATAGACACATATTATTGCAGGGTTTTAATGCTTTCTGATTCTCCAGAAATGCAAGTACCTTGTAAACTCAGGAAGGATTATGCTCTGTTTTGTTCAGGTCTTCGCCAAGATTGTTTGCTAGTTGAGAAAATCACATGACCCCTGGATATGCTTCTCATTATACATGAGCCACCAGTTCCACAGCCCAGATCCAGACTGTCCTGAGGTCATCACATTCATAGACAGTCTGTGTGTGCACAGATGCTGGTGCCTACACTGTATCACATCCTATGGGATAATTGTGTCTCACGGTTTATTTTGCACTTATTTGATTATGGAGCATTGAATTATTTCTCTTTTCGAGTCAGTTAGGGCATTATATAATTCATTTTTAATTACAGGTCTATAGCTTATTGAATCAGCGAACTTAATTTTGTATAATTATAAGGGTATTGAGAAATTTTTAATGAGATTTAGGTCTGAATCTCCAAATACAGAAGCCAGCTTTCTTTTCCTAAAGAATGTTCTATGAAGTTTTTTAAATACATTGGACATTTCAGTGGCTCCCCTCCTGTGAAATAGAGTTCAAAGTCCTAAGTCTGGAATTTTAGGCCTTAAAAATAGCTATCCTTGGTCTCTGTGAGGCCACTCTTGCTCACCATCTTGGGAAGGGGCCCTGCAAACCACTGGCTTTGTATTCTCTCTTTCAGGAGGGCCCACCCTCTCAGCTAAAGCTCTGTAATCTAACCTAGACTTCCAGAGCTGGTTCATATCCCCATTCCTCCATGAAATGGAGGAATTACCTGTTGTCCCCCTACCTCTCTGTCCCCATTGATTCTCCCCCCCATTGGTAAAACTCAACCCCTTTGTAGGATTTTTAGTACTGTAGTTGACTGTGCATGTGTCTGTCCCCCACCCCCGCCACCCCCTCCAATGGCTTAAGCTCTCTGAAGGTAGGTACCTTTACCGGACTGAGCAAAATGTCTGGCCAGAGTGTGAGTTCAATATGCACTCACTGAATGAGCTGGACTCTCCGAAACTGAGAGACAGTCGAGGTACTATTCTCGTTATTTCATACACGAGGGAATTGAGCTCTAAGTGAGTTTTGAAAGCTTATTTCATGTAGAGTATCAGATGAGGCTTGCTGGGACTACATTACTACCTGCCATTATGTCAGGCAGATCTGCACCTAGAAAAACATCTAGATCGTCTGGCCTACATTTTTGCTGGAAGAAAACTAACAAAATCTTCATTTTAGGTCAGTTCGCCAATATAAGGTCTGGATTTATATGACTCTATAGTAACTGGCGGAGGCAAATTTTCTACTTTTTAATTGTTTTTCATTAAAACAATTAATGGGTTGTGTTTTGTTTGTTTGTTTGTTTGGACTGCATTCCCTACGGAATTCATGGAGATTTAAGACATGGGTTTCCAGAACCCTCCTCAGCCCGCCTGGTGGTGGAAGGGTCAGGCTCCAGCTGCACTCCCTGGCGGAGCTCCAGCCTTGACTAACACCATCCATCACAGCTGAAGCCTGCCCTTCTCGCACGCTGCTTGAGTTGGAAATGGAAGTGGCCTTTTAACAGAGCGTTGTCTTAGGATTGTGTGAAGCAAGGCTGACAGAGAAAGGAAGATTCATGCCTGACACCAATCATACTAATATCTGTCACCAAAATGACATTTTCCCTTTAATGATGAAAAATGCATCAGGAAAGAGGGAGGAAAATGGACAACTTTCATGTGATGCTCTGGTCTGATAAGGAGGACACCTCGGTCGCTGCTGCCACTGCTGGTTTGCACTTGAGGGGATCAGAGGAAGGATGGCCAGTGGGTCACGGAACACACACAACTGGGGTTTCCTTTGGAAGAGAAGGGTGGGAGCAGATGGGAGCCTGTGAGTGAGGCAGTGTCACTGAACTTCTGAGCAATTTCTCATTAGGCCCTCTGCCTGTGTTTTCAAAAGAACTGCACCTATTTCTCTCCAGCCCAATCAGTAACTGGTTTTCAGGGCCACCACAGACATGATATTGCCATATCCAGTTTTGCAAAATGAGAAAATCTCACAGGAGCGCAAAGCTGCAGGGGGCTCTCAGTCTTTCTTTCACATTCTCTCTGTCGCATGGGAGGGCTTCGTGGAGGAATCCCATCCCCACTGCAGATGCCACATGCATACCAAGGAGGGTCTCCAGTGGTGGGAAAAGTAACACAAAGCTAAAGCTTTCCAGGCTGAACGCACATGGGAGGAGACTGCAGTGGAACTAACCAGGTGAGCGTGTGGTGTTGCTGGAAGTCACAAAGAAACTGCACAATTGGCCCAGGTGTTTGCAGAGTGAATTCTTTCCAATAGACCCCAGATTTTGTTTAGCAGTCCATTGTTTATAAAAGTGCTACCCACTGACATCCACAGAAAACACTTCTTTCTCTTCTTTCTTTCCTACTAGGTGAGCCTATTTCCCACAACAGAAGCTAAAAATGCCAGATATTCACTTTCCTGTCTCTTCTGCATCATAGATGGACTGGATGTGCCCCACCCCCCCAACTCCCAATCAAAAAGAAGCACATGCCCTTTTCCAGGCTCCCTTGGCTCCTGTCTTTGATCATAGTCAGATTGGGTGTGGGGCTGAGGAAATTCAGCCTCCCCACCCCTTACTCATGGAATGAAGTTCAAGATCTCAAGCATGTTGAAGAATAACTGTGAGAGCCTGGTTCCCAGAGGCTAGGACTGAGCTTCTGGACACCTTGCCTCCAAGTTTATTTGATATCCCAAATTTCTAAGCATCTCTTAGTAAGGGCTTGATCAGCTGCAGCCCAAAGCATCTGATATTACATTTCTATTTCATCAGAGAAAATGTCTTGACTTTATGAGGATGGCACTTTATTTTAGATCCCTTCACTCAGCTTTGAACTGGTCTTGCTTGGTATGCACCTCTTCAGCTTTCTGCTGCCAGCCTTCATTTCATTCCCTCACTCTTATAAACAGCAGGAAACACAGGCTGGTTAATGCACCGAGAATCATACTACACCAGTGTACTTCTAAAGTTTTTTTATGCTTTTGCAGTTCCTTACGATGTTAATTAACACAACACCCACTCATTAGCTAACCTGCCAGCAAAGTAACTCGGAATCATTATCTTCTTTATGGAGAAGGAAACTGAGTCATTTATGTCCTTATATTTGCATGAGTGGGCTTCTGGCTCCCCCTCTCCTCCTCCAACATTCACACATCCAAATATATTTGGACCAGCAGGGATGCGATTGCCAAGGGGTTTTACCTGAATGAGTCCCCTACAGTAAAATGAGTGCATATTTTAAAACCCTAACCATTATAGGAATCCCTACTAATAACCAAGACCACATTCCTACCTTTGGACACAGAGGTTGTGCTTTGCTGGTAACTTTGGCCCCTGTTGCCTCCTTGTACCTTCTCAAACAAGGAAAAAGCCTCCAATATAGACTCAGAGGCTCAAAGTGACTTCTATGCTCCAAAAATGACACTCGGAGCTATGCCTCGGGGAGAGGGGGTGGGAAGAAAGCTATGCCCAGACTGCTCCAGGGAAAGAACAGCAGGGGACAGGAGAACAGCTTCCTGTAGGAAGCAGAAGGGCTGACCCAAGTCTTCATTGCCTTGTGCCCGTGCCCCAGTGGGGGGCAGTGGGGGGTGGTGCTGCCTGCAGAGAGTAACTCCTACCTCCTGTGGACTCCTGTCAAGAGGAAGAGGCTCTCCTCCCAGCTGGTAGGGGCTGGGCTGAGTGCCACTGACAGTCCAGGGCAACGTTAACTGAAATAAAAGCCTCCATGATAGTTACACAGAGTTTATTAGGTATTCAAAGTGAAGATTCAAACTGGAGCAACAGTCTGACATATTTGACTCTGTGCTTACTGCTCTGAAGATCAGGAGTTTGTGTTCAACTTATATACCTCACTACAAAGTAGCCTATATACCTCACTACAGCGTAGCATTTGTATAGAAGAAGCCGCAGAATAGTGAGTCACTGGTCATAAAAAAGTAGTTATTCTCAATAGGGAGCTTCTGGTTTTCATCCATAAGTTTATATGTTTTGATTTCCTAAGTTATTTTGACCTAAGTAATGCTGGCATTATCTGTGCACAGAGAAAGGCAAATGCTGAGGTTTAGTCATTTTCCTGAGTTTTAAAGACTGCATTGTGGAGATGCAAGGACTTGAAAGTCATCATCAAAATCTTTAGTTGGCTCCTGAGTGGAGACCGAAAGGTTGGCTCGCACGCAGGCATCACATTCCTTCATGGAAGCATCACAGAACGGAGCCTTTTCTGGTTTGAACCAATGCAACTGGTTTTGTTCCCTGGCCTGCTAGGGCAGGAGGGAGGAATCTCCAGATATGCATTAGTTCGCAATAAGGACCGAGTGCTCAGTGCATGCCCTGTTTGCAGTAGGAGGACAGACAGGGCCATTACATTCCTTCTGCAACCACCGAGAGGACAAGACTGGTATCTAAGCCTTCACACGACAAGGAGATCAAGAACCCAGTAGAGGTTCTAGAGGAATTTCCTGTCCAGTAGAAATGTGTGGAGGAAAATGGGTGCGAACACACTGTATGCCTGACATTACTTAGTAATCAGCCAGGATTTCTTGTAAGTAATGGAAATTACACACTGTTTGAGCAGAGCTTTTCAATATGTACTAATAGTTGTAAATCATTTTGTTTATGAAATGGTCGATGAACTTTTTAAAATAATAAAAAGAGAGAGAGATCTCTCTGAGCAGTTAATATAGCCATAATAGGTATCAAAATGTTGGATTGCAAAATAAATAATATGACAAATCTCATTGTCATGTAATATGATTCTTTTCCAGTCACCCAATTCAAAGCAATCATTCCCATTTTTTACAAGATTTTTTATACTAAAATAACTAATAATTAGTATCGAGTAAGGGGATCAATTCTGAACAAAGTAATACTCATTTATATAAGATAGCTTCCTTTTAAATCTATGTGGAATAATTGAGATAAAGTTATTAATATCCAGCACAAAAATATGAAGCACTCAGAAATTCATAAATGTATCTATGTGAGAATACACTGAAGATACTACATATTGTGACATTTTAGGAATTATTTACAACTTTTCATATAATGTGATTTTTTTTTTCCAACTGCCCTGCCCGATAGAACCACTGTCCAGTTTAACAGATGAGTAAAAAAAGGCAAATCTGTAAGAGAAGCTGATAAAGTCCCCAGGATAGAATGGAGAAGATACAAGTCTTAAATACTATCTCCTAGCTCCAGATCCAATGCCTTTTATTAGACTGCACTTTGATAGATTCAGGTATTGGTCATTCTCCTTGAACTCTGCCTCCCTGTGGCTCACAGGGAGGGGAAGAATACATAAACAGGATAATCGGAATCATTTGTGAAAGACAAAAGGAAAACTATCATTTGGGGGCATACAGAACAAGAATCAAAACCACTATCAAGAGCTAGGTCCCGTGGAAGGTGAAACAGGGAAGGAAAGGAAGACAATGTCCCATGTCTGAGCAAGGTAACAGACAGCTCTTCATCTCCTGGAGCATCTCTTCTGAGCTTCTGGGAAAGCAACACTTGTTCTCCAAGAACAATAAGCAGGGTTTCTAGATACTACACATTGGGAGAGCGTGAATACCGTTCCCGCCATGAAGAATCCCTCGGGAGGGTTTCACAAGTGGCCGTCGGCAGACCCAACAGAACCCATCTGGGCAACCAGAGACCTGCTTTCTGGCTACATGTCTGTTCAAGGTGTAACGGTTATCTCCTCGAGCTCCTGTTAACACGGGGCCCTGCAAATACTCTCCTCCTTGTTGAAATGGACTCTTTCTTTGAAAATCAAGACATCTGGGGACTCCTTCGTGGTGCAGCGTTTTGAACACAACACTGTGAAGTATCCGAGGCACAACAGTGTGAATTGGATCCCTGGCCAGGGCAGGGACCCGCATGGTGCAGCAGACCTCTCCTGCCTCGCCCGCTGCTCCCCTCGGCAGTGTGTTTCAATCAGTCTGCCTGTTCTGCTCCCTACTCTGTCTCTGGTAAATCCTCTCACCTCCCGTGACTCTGGCCTGTACCCCAGCTCTTACATGCATAAATAAATAAAATATTAAAAAAAAGAAAAAGAAAATTAGATATCTTTCCTTTTAGATTCCCCATTCTGCTTTCCCAGGAGTGCCTTGTTAGCACCATGGAGCATCTTGTCCGTGGATGACAAACCACAATGACCTCTTCTTCTTCTGTGAGTCCCCTCTGGTAATCCCACTGACAACCATCTCCCTCTTCTGAATTCCCACATTACTTCATGTCTCCCATAATATGTTAAACATTCCACCTGTGCAGTAGTTAGGTGCAAACACATGGCATTTTCCCTACTAGAAAATGAAGTCCTTGTTAGGAGGGTGTTTGCTTTCTCAGTAGATAGATTCACTTTAAGGCTGAAAAGACCCATCAAAGTCAAATAGGTCAATATCCTCGTTGTACAGATGAGGGAACACAGATCTACGGAGATTGTATAGTTATCTCAACTATTAGATATATTAGATAGTTGGGATACTATGCAAGCCATGGCCAGGCTACATGGGTTGGGATTCATTTATGCCCTTAGCCCAGTGGAGAATCTGCTTAGAACAAGAGAATGAAATGGTGAAGAAATGAACGATTCTGAAAACTCCCTGAGATCATAGTCCATGACCAAAAGCATCCATCAGAGACACTGATGTGAATCACAGGTCAATTTCATCAGGGTAATATTCCACTTCTTATGTGTCTGCTCCCATCCCAAAGGGCTTTCTTGAGGGCTTCACTTGAACTTCTTCATAAGCAATTGGGTGTTAATGTTGTTTTTAATCAGTTGACCAGGAATGAAAGTTCTCCAGATTGTTATGCTTTTATACTTAAACAAATGAACAGAAAATCAATCCAGCACTAATAAAAGATGATTGAAAATTGCTAATATAAGCTCAATAGTGTAACCTTGCTTTACAAAAACTGAAAACAGTTATGGATTTCTTGTATCCTCCACTGTAAACACTGCACAGGGCTCCGCTCCCACTGCTGCTCCCCCACACAGCAGGCTGCTGCTGCTGGTTATTACAGGCAGGCCGCCTTACGATTAGTAGAGCAATGCCAATTAATTGCAATAATGAGCAGGTTTCACATTTAAGGAAACTCACAGCCTGATCCCTAGCAGCATCTATGGGCTCAAACACATTTAGGAAGCTCTGGTCCAAGAGCTATAGTGAAGGCTCTGGGTATGAGGGGTGATGAGGGTGTGTGTGCTGGTACGTGTGTGTGCAGGTATGCATGTGCATGTGCATGTGTGCACACATGTGAACTATCGCAGAATAACAGGATGTCTTCTTTTGAGAGGGAATGGGGTCAGGGTGAAGGCTCATAAGGAAGGGCAGTGAATGCTTTTGTAGGAAGGACAAACTTTACATGTCTGGAAGGGAGGAGTCTGTGTGAGAAAGAGAAATGAGACTTTGAATGCAGGGATTTGGGAAAGGTACTGAATGCATGCTTAAGTAGGATGCTTCTGAAGGTGGAGGAAGGTTTCTGCAGAGACATCCATCCTTGACTTTGGAAACAATTTATCATGCAAAAGCAGTTATTGCAGTGCATTTTTTGCCCCTTTGTTTTCCTTCCTGTCCTCCTCCATCTTCTCCATGGAAGGCTATGGATGTGTCTCCCTTGCCCCTCCCCACTCTGCTCTCTCTTTCCTGTCTTATCTGTTTGTAGGTAGTCAGCAATGGGGACGCCACAGCTGCTTTTTCCTGAGGCAATCGGCCCTAGTGATTCTATTGTTTAGAACCTTGTGGAAGTCCTTAAACAAAGCCCAAAATCAAGTTTCCCCTTGAGGACCTTCTAGTGTATCTGGGTGGGGGAACCCACACACTGGGCCATCAAAGTTGCATGCAATGTGACAGAGTGGGTAATTATGTTTCACTTAGTACACATCAAAGGAAAAAAATAGCCAGAGAGAGAGAGTGTGTGCTCGTGCATGCAAGAAGGAAGCCGATGGGGAGGTGGCTGTGGGTGCAGGCTGGCGCACCCAGGAACCAGACCTAGGCCTGCCCTCTGCAACGCTGTCCTTAAAAGGAATGAGACCAAGAGACATTTAAATCTGAGAAGTGAAGAGGGAGGTGCCTGGTCTTTCATTCTTTTGTCTGGTTTTCATGGAAACGTGTATATATGGGGACTCTCAAGCATGCTTGCTACAGACAAATGTTTCTGCTCTCTGTCCCTCTTCATGTTAAAAATGTTTCTTGTGGAGATGAACCATCATTTTTTTTTTATTTCACCAATGCAGAAGATGAAATTACACATCAACACTTCTAAAATCCAGAGACCCCTCTGGAAGCTAGTGATTCCAACAGCACTTGGCAGAGACCCACTCACTACTTGGAGCTTGCTGTTGCAACTCAGTGGAAGGAGAAGCAGAACCAAAGGCACAAATTATGTTGGCTGTCCTCATACCAGATGAAAAAAGAGGATTAAACCTGGATTCTGCCTCATGGATGCACAGCCAGGCTTTTCCTTCATCCCTGGCCCATTCTACCCATCTCCCTTCCCTCTGTTTCCCCCATAGGCTGGGAAACTTTGTCACTCTTACATTTAATTATATAAAATCCTGCTCCCTTTACCCCCTGTGGATGAGCAATTGTTCTGCTATTTCTATAAAACGCCACAGGAAATATGAAAATAGGAGGCAGGATTTGGAGCAAGACTGTTCCTGAATGCCTGTGGTGAGCAGCGTCAGAGATGGCTGCATGGATTTTACATCTGTGACAGGGAAGCAGGGAAAGGTGGAGGGAGGGAGAGAGGAAGGGTGAAAAGAAGGAGAAAGAAGGATGGTGGGAGAACGGAAACAGGCACCAGGAGGGAGTCCTGTCAAGATGCTACAATGTGACCTTTGACTTGAGTCACTGAACTTGGAGTTGACCCCAAAGAACAGTTTCACCTGTGTCAGGCCCACTAATTAAGCAGGAGAGTAGGATTGTCAGATGGTTCAAAGTGAGTCATAAGCTGAAGGGAAATTAAAGACACATTTCCACGCATATGAGCTACCTTTTCCAAAACTGGCTGGGCATTATATATGGTCTTTTTCATTCTTTAACAAAATATTTTATTGTGAAGCAGTGTTGAGCAATGATTAAAAGTATAGACACTGGAGCTAGAGCCAAAGTCCCAGTCATGACTCTTGCCAAATTGTAAATGTGACAACTCACTCTCTTCCTGCCTTGGTTTTTCCTCTGTCATATTGGATTAATAATAATAGTGATTCCTTCATGCAAAGTGTCTAGAACATTATAGCAATCTACCACAGAACCACAACATGCCAACTATTGTACCTAATACAAGAGCCACAATGGTGCTCCAGAGCCTGATTTTAATTTCAATGGTTCATAAGTTAATGGAAGACACACAGATATTAAACCAATCACCAGCAGCATGATGGAAACCAAGCTAGTTTTATCTAGGAAGCCTACAATTCTGGAGACGAGACCATCTAAAGATTGAAGGAGCTAGGGAACATTTACCAGAAGAAAGATGTTCTGTGGATGTTGTAGGACAGGTAGGAAGGGAGTCAACCTTTGGAGAAGAGGAATCTGTTTATTTCTAGCAAAGGACAGAAAGAACAAGGAAATGGTGAATTGTAAGATCATGGCTTGTTTAAGAAAAAATGAGAACGTATTTGTGCTGAGGAATGAGGAACCCCACATGGCGTTGTAGAGAGCTTGAGGTACATTTTGGTGGAAGTGAGGATCCATCAGAGCTTACAAAAGAGGTTCTAGGCATGATCTAACGGAGACTAGAACAACACAGATATCTTGAACAGCAGTGAATGCTTGATGGTTCAGATGGGAGACAAGAAGTAGGAGACAGTGATGAAAGACCTTTGTAATAGACACTGTGGGAGTAATGGAGGCTGCTTCTTTTTAGAAAAGTCTGCAGAGTAGTAGAATTCTGAATGTGGCAGATAGTACTATTTGGCTAGCTAATCTGTGTTCTATCCATCTTCCTACTCAACTATCTCTGAGTAGGTTTAGGGTAGGTTCCAATAGGTCTAATGAAAATTTATCATCCCCACTTTTCTACCAGTTGAATGATGGCCATAGGAACTGGTAGTGGGCTGGAAGCTGGAACAACCTAGAGATTTCTAGAACAGTTTTGCTTTCCTGATTTTAGCACTACATTTTCTCTTTTTAACTTTTTTTTCTTCTTTCTGCCCAGAAATTGCAGTGAGGGTGGAGGTGAAGCAACTATTTTTTCAACCATTAGGACAAGAATCTGACCCTAAAGGCTGCAGGGAGGAAAGATAATGAGTCTGGGATACTGGTGACATCGTGGCACTGCTCCCCAAGGAGCCTGTCTATTCCTGGACTTCATGCTCCATGGTTAAGCCTCTGCAGTGGAATTTAGTCTTTAACACCAGGGACCTGTATATATAAATGCCTCATTTAATACAATGCTGCTGAGACACAGCTGTTTGACAGACTCAGTTTTCCTTTGGCACTTGGAAAAAAGGTTCAGATCTCACAAATATTCCCACATGTTAGTAACACACAACATGAATTCTTTTGTGTTGCTAGGGTTAGTCATTTTGATCTCCCTCTAGCCTGTGAAGAAGAATTCCCCTGTACTCCCAAATCTTAGCCACCATATGGCTAACCTAAGAGTCAAGGGCAGAAATGTCAGTTCAAAGGATAAATATTGGCTAATAAATGCTTGCCAAATCAATGGAAGTAAAGATGACTCCCTACATAGCTTTTGATGCAGACTGGTCAAAGAAGAGGTAGTATGTTTCGGTCCAAATGGGAGGTTGCTGGAGAGATAAAGGAAAAGGTAGCTATGGTCGAGCTGAAGTTTTAAGGTAAAGATGGAGAGAAACACAATTGACTGTGGACTAGACTGAGCTAATTAATGTCAGGAGGAGGTAGATATAAAGATAAAGATACAAAATGGCAAGAAAATCAGGGACTTTGGAGCTATATTGACGTGGATTTAACAGTTCATTGACCTCGGAAAGTGACCTAATGGCTATAAAGTGTTTCCTAAGTTGTAAAATGAAAATAATAGTGTCCATTTATTATGAGGACTTATCATGGTGATTAAAGAGAAAATATGCATGAAAGAGCCTAACACACAGTAGGCACTCTGCAAATGAGGTCTCTTAGTATTGTCGAGAAGGACAGCAGGAATCTGCAGAATGAGGAGCAGTGTCCCGGGAGCCCATGCTCAGGGTGTATAGAAACCCAAGCCCAGGAGCTCCCGGGAGCCTCTTCCTAAATGTGAAAAAAGCAGATACAGCCCTTAGCAGAGACTGGCTCTGCCATCACCTGTGCTTAGAGCTTTGGAGAAAACATCCCTGAACATCTCTGACCTCTTTTTGCCTCTTTCACCTCTGGGGTACAGGGATCTTGTCTGAATCCCCAGCACAGCCCTGCTAATGGAGAAAAGAAAGGGGCACGCAAACAGCAACCTCCACAAAGAAATATTTCCCTGCCAGTGTGGGGAGAAAGGAGGTACTGCATGAACACATCTCAGTCTATAAACTCAAGAAACATGCCTAGAGATCAGGCAGGAAGGATACTTGCAGCTTCAGGGTCCAAGTATGAAAATATACACTATAAAAATAACTCAATCCAGGAGAGGTGAGTGGTCTGCTCCAGCTGCTGAACCACAAAAATCAGGCTGAGCACAGCAGGATGAGCCCCTGCCAGGTACTACTCTGAGCACACTCTCTTTCCTCTGCACATTTTGGGAAGGGCCAAAGTTAGTAATATCTCAGGAGGCCCAGCAATCTCCCAATCCACATGGAACCTACTTTCTTTCTTTTTTTTTTTTTTTAAGATTTGTTTATGCACACAAGAGGTGGGGTACAGGCCAGAGTCGCAGGAGTTGAGAGGATTCACCAGAGACAGAGTGGGGAGCAGAACAGGCAGATTGACTGAAACGCACTGCTGAGGGGAGCAGCGGGCAAGGCAGGAGAGATCTGCTGTGCCATGTGGGTGCCTTCCCTGCCCGGGGATCAAACTCATGCTGCTGTGCCATGGATGCTTCACAGTGCGGCACTCAACCCACTGTGTCACCAGGGAGGCCCGGAAATTCTCTTTCTGACCAGGAGTGTGTGGCTGGTGGTCTCCATGGTGGACACCATTCACACAAACAAGTAGATGACAGAGGTTGAGGGGAAGGGGGCCATCCACTGGGGAAGAGGAAGTGGAGCAGGGTGAAATGACACATGGACCTCTGAGCCCTACTTGGCATGGCGTGCTGTTGGGGTGGCAAAGCCAGCATGGCAGAGAGGCATCTCCTGCAAAAGCAGGATCTGTGAGGGAGAGGCAGGGAACCTGTGCTCCATCACTCAGGGGAGTGTTGCATAACACTTCCCTCCCTGCATGGAAAGAATGAGCCTGAAAATAGCCAGGATGTCCTGAACCCCATCACTCCACCTCTAATAGCCCCTATCTGAAGACCACCTAAATGCAAAAGAAAGCTTGATCTCTCTTGTGCTGGCAACAAGGGGTCCTGGGCACTCAGAGTGCACTGCCCCATCAGGAAGTTCTTGTATACAGTGTGTCAAGTTGTTCCATAATTCCACTGCAAACACAGTACAAAAAGCTCTTCTGTTGTGGTGGTGGCTGATAATGCAATGAGACATCATCCCCTCTGTGAGCTAATGACGTTTTGGGGAGATGACAGGTGGGTATGGAAATGGAATCGGATGGGGTGGGGGCAGGTTCTGGCTTTGTTCCTTGCTCTTTGCTGTTTCTGTTGCTCGGCTCCCGAGGAAGAGCGTGGGATGTTATCTATTAGTCTGTGCATCAGGATTTTCATCTAATTTCATAATGAAGATGTTGCTCCATCAGATACAGACGACATGTCAGCAGAAATGCAGAAGGCCATTTTTATGTGTCAGCCAGCTCTGTGGGGGCCCCCACCTGCCTGGAACAGTGTAAAAAGTGCTGGTTTGGGGACTGGCACTGCGGCTGCTAGATTTATCATCACAGACACGTGGGCTCTCTCTCCTCTTTGCCCTGTGAGCCATTCGGTCAAGTGATAAGCTCTCTGAGGGAAGGAGCCCTTTCTGCCTGTTTTCTGTTGTAATCCAAGCGTCTGGAACATGGTAGGTGCTCAAGTGAATGAATGGCACTCATCATCCATCCCAGATGGCACAGGCCATCTGGCCATTTTTGCAGACCTGCTTACTCCTCAAAGCTGAGACCTCCATGTACCTTGGCCCACTTCTGAGGACTGGACCTTACAGTGAAGACTAGAGCAGCCCAGACCCTCCTCTCTGAAGCTCAGCATCAAGGCAACTCAGCTTACCTGATAAAAATATGGGCTCGTATTCTGAATTTTCCCCTCTTTCCAATTCCTTTTCTGGATAATAGATAACCGCCTTATGGTCTGCTGTGAAGTTCTGATGTGATAACACAGGTAAGGGCTAATCACAGGGCCAGATAGCATGCAGTAATTAAGTATTATGAAGAGCTAAAGAAGGGGGCCTCCCTGGTAGTCTAGGGGTTAAGTCTCAGTGTTATCACCACTATGGTCTGAGTTCCATCCCTGGCAAGGGAGCTAACCCACATATGGCACAGCAGACCATTCCTGTCTCACCCACTGCTCCCCTCAGCAGTGTATTTCAGTAGATCTGACTGTTCTGGTCTCCGCTCTGTCTCTGGTGAATCCTCTCATCTGCACCTCTGGCCTATGCCCCAGTTCTTCTAAAAATAAAAAATCTAAAGAAGGACCTTAAACTTCCTTCCCTGTATTTGATGCTTTGTCCTAAGACTGTAGTGGGGAGAGAGCAGTTCCAGGATTTACCAAGCTATTTTCAGGGATATGATCCAGACAGGGATGCTCAGCTTCATTCATATTTGTATTTCATTTGAAGCCGGTGCTGGACCCAACATCTTTTATCTGTTGCAGGTCATATTTTTCAGAGATGCTAGTTTCCTAGATAGCCAAAGCTAGATGGGAACCATGGAGGAATAAAAAACTCTGCCTCACAGTCACAAATTTCAGATCTGCCATTTTCCAGTCATGGGACCTTGGGTGTGCCCGTAACTTGAATGCCTCCTTTCCTAATCTCTGAAACAGGGATCCTGGTAGTACCTATCTCCTAAGCTTGCTGTGGAGATTAACGGGGCTGATTCCTATGGCTTAGAATTCTTCCTGCCTTGTATTAAGTATTCAATACATGATACTATTTTTTACTTGTAGCTACCAGCTACCCTCCACTCCCAACATTTACAACACCACACATATTAAATTATAGGTTGGGATCCTCCCATTCAGTATCATCTGCCTGTGGGCAGCAGGGCATTTCCATGGACAAAAATATGCTCCTGCCCCTTCTCTGCTTTTGTTGTGAGATGAGGTTTACTTGGAAAATCTATCATAACTCAGCACCTGGAGCAGGTATTCTTTGCCATTAGCTTCTCTTCTCCCTTCTCCATTTCTGCTTGAATGTTTCAGACACTGAGTTTCTAACTTATACCAAAAAGAATGTGTATGTCTCAGGGGACATCAGACTTGGTTCTTGCCTTGATTCTTCAAAAAATGAGTTGTGTATCATAGAAACATCAGTTCTCTTTAGTGATGTGTCCTCGTCTGAGTTATGATGGGAGCAGCAAGGTGCTGGTTTTGTTTTCTTTCCGTTCTGACTGAATACGACCACCACTCAGGGATCTCTGAGGACCTCACCATGGTCTGGACAGGTTCCTGCTCCCACCACCCTGACAGTGACATGATCTCTTGTGTTTTCCGTTGGAATTTATGGCATTATGGTGGGGAAGCCCACATATCTATCTCCAGCTTTGGGAAAGGCGATGGAGATAGCATGAACTTTGAATATGAAATAGTAATGTCCTGAATTTTCCTTTTTAATTATTTTAGATGCATTGTAATTGACACACAAAGGTTGTGTGTGAGGTGTAGGTCTCAAAAAGGAACAAAGAACCAAGGAAAATATTCTGGTATCTCATTTATGGAGACTCTTGGACCACCTCCTGGGTGTGAGACTGGGGACGTAAGGCACGCTTCCTTTTTCCAGGCACTGCCATCTTTCCCATCCCATTTTGTGTCCTGGTGACTGTGGCACGTGTACCTTTTATAATTACCTCTTCATCCCACCCAACCCAATCACTCATAACTTTCTTGAAAGTATATGATTAATTCTGTTTTCCTAGGAAAATAAAAAGGACTAAAATGGGGCTTCTAGCTAAATTTCTCAACATGGCATTCCAGTTTCTAATTACCTAAGAATCACATACTTCCACACCCATCAAAAGTGAGCAGACAATATTATTTCTCTCTCCTGCTTTCTTCTGAAAATATATACTTCCTAGTCCCAACTGTGAATTACCTTGCCCCCACTTCCCCCTTCACGTAAGCTACGATACAGACCCCTCCATCATCTGAGACCCTCTGGGACTGAAGTGAGCAGCCATACGCACAAGGACATGAAGAACTTTGCCAAGACATGTGATGATTTGTATTCTATTATGTGCCCATTCAATGAGGCCATAGCACTCTGGTATTTGAACAAACATTCTGGAGGTTTCTGTGAAGCTAGCTCTTAGATAGGGTTAACTTTTAAATCTGTGAACTTTGAGTAAAGCAGATGACCCTCCATAATGCAGGTGTGTCTCTTCTAATCACTGATAGTCTAATAGAAAATGACTGAACTCCCCAAGAAAGGGGGGGGGGGGTCCTGCCAGTAGGTAACCTTCACACTAAACTACAGGAGACTCTGTATTGGGTCTCCAGTCTGCTGTCCTGCCCTAATTTGGACCTGCCAGCTTCCACTGTCACACAAGATAGTCTTTTTTTTTTTAATTTTTTTTAAGATTTATTTATTTATGCATACAAGCACTGGGGTACAGGCCAGAGGTGTGGGGGGTGGTGAGAGAATCCACCAGACAGAGCAGGATGCAGAACAGGCAGATTGACAGAAACACACTGCTAAGGGGAGCAGTGGGCAAGGCAGGAGAGGTCTGCTAGGCCACGTGGGTCCCCTCCCTGGCCAGCGGCAGGGATCGATCTCATGCTAGTGGCTGCGGTTTGCTTCATAGTGTGTTGCTTAACCCACTGCGCCACCAGGGCGGGCCCAAAGATAGTCTTTAAAATAACAATTCTTTAAAATAACTAGAGATAGAGATATAGGTACAGTTAGATATGATAAGCACTCACTTATCCTATCCTTTCTTTTTTTTTAACATTTTTTTATTTATATATTTGACATCAATTTTAATCCCCATGTATTCCCCATCACCATATCACCAGTGCACCATCACCTCAGTACCCCGTGCTCCCATCTGCCCTCAACCCTCCCATCTTCCCTCCCCTCCAAGTGTCCCCAATTTGTCCTTGTCTTTTCATTTTTGTTTTTTGTGACTTTATTGTTATTATTATTATTGTGTTTATTCCTTTCCTTGATTCTCCAAAGAGGAAATGCAAATGGCCAACAGGCATATGAAAATATGCTCAACTTCTCTTGTCATCAGAGAAATGCAAATCAAAACCTCTATGAGATACCACCTCACACCAGTGAGAATGGAACCTATCAAAAAAATTAGCAATGACAGATGTTGGCGAGGATGTGTAGAAAAAGGAACTCTCTTACACTGCTGGTGGGAATGCAAGCTGGTCCAACCATTATGGAAAGCAGTATGGCGGTCCCTCAATCTACTAAGAATGGAACTTCCATAGGATCCAGCAATCCCACTCCTAGGAGTATACTATCCTTTCTTTTTTCTGGAGAACCCTAACACATGGTGACCAGCAATGTTACCCTTTCCCTACAGGCTGGACATCTCTCAGGCATCTTGTTGGAATACATGCTTCCTCTGTGAAGTTTTCTAAATCAGAACTGATGGATGTTAGGCAAAGAGAAGACTGCTGTGTGAAATGTCCTTTGATATTGATGGAGATGAATCTAACCCAGACCCTCCAGCTGCCTATCTCTGAATAGCATTCACATCTCAGAGCCTATCCTTTTTAGGGTGCAAATGTCCCTCACTTTCAACGAGTAAGTAGCCCCAGCACCAGCACTGAAAAGCTCACAGACAAGATGTGCAGGGACTGTAGAGAAATGGAACCTAGGTGGAAATCCGACAACCCTAAAGCCTTCATGATCCACCCTAAAAGAACATTAGGGATCATCTTTCTCTCCCCTGGACTTCCTTAGAATCTTTTCCAAATTCATGGGGGAATCAATTGCTGTCACACACTCTTATGTTTGTTCACTTTATTCCTGTGTCTTTAGTACTATTATCTACTACCTACTGGCTGCTGTGTGTCAGGAGCTGTGTGATTGAAGGAATATTTGTATAAGTTAGACCTCCCAGTTAGCATTTTATTTATTCTAAGTTTTACTATCTCCAAGAGAAAATTCAGCAAAATTAAGTAAAGTACTCAGGATCATACAGTTAACAAAGACCCGATCTAGGACTCATGTACAGGACTTCCCTGATGGCGCAAGGGGTTGAATGCCACACTGTAGGGTTTCTGCAGCCACTGTAGCATGAGTTTGATCCCTGGCCAGGGAGGTGACCCACATGGCACAGCAGACCTCTCCTGCCTGGCCTGCTGCTCCCCTCAGCAGTGTACTTCAGTTGATCTGCCTGTTGTGCTCTCCACTCTGTGTCTGGTGAATCCTCTCACTCCCCTGTACCTCTGGCCTATACCCCAGCTCTTGATTTCACTTGATATAACTGCAGCTGCAGTAGTTCCTCAGTCTTGAGGGTAAGGATTATAAAATGTATACACACATACATGCAGGCACATATATACATATATACACACATACACACACTTGTCCATGTTCAATTATCTTAATAACATAAAAATAAAAGGTAAATGACAAACAATGGAGACCCAAATTTGGTTGGGCAGTTAAGTGAGTGTCTTCTCAGGATATCAGAAGTAGTAAAATCAGGGATGAAAAATACAGGAAACCTGGGTAGGAAAACTGATCATGTATCAATGCCTCTCAACAAAACATATCCTCACAAGTTCCATGGAGGCTCAGAACAGTCAGTCTATGACTAAGGGACACTTATATGGTTGGATGTCCTAAGACAGGAACCAGCGGGGGGAAAAGGCCACCATTAAGACCCTTAGTGTGGAGCCCCACGGAGCAAAGTGCTAGTGAGGGACACCCAGTGACATGCAGCAACCAACTCCCACCAGCAATGACAGTGCCCTGGGGATGCCAGAGCAAAAGGCCTGGCCGAAGCAGGATGGAGAGCTGGCTTCCAGATGAAAGTGGCTGAACTAAAAGGGACACGTGTGGGGCTTTCACTTGGGAAGTGCTGGCACATCACACCTAGTGGCGCTAAGCCACAGCACTGGCAGAGGCCGGCCCACAGTGACTGCCCTCATGCTGCTCTCGGAGGTCCAGGATGCCAGGAGGCCCGTACAGTCCAGATCCTCACTTGCATCTAACAGTGGGGATGACCCCTTCGATGCTCCATTTCTCAGGATGAGGCCAGGAGAAATGACCAGGAATAAAACAAGAAACTTCACTTTAAGATGCTTGGGGGAAGTCAACAAAACCACCCAATGCAATATCATTCATTAAGTACTTATAAAGTGCTTGTCATATGACTGTATGTTAAAAAGGGTGGAGGTAATTCATGTTAAAAGGTCATGTTTAAATGGATGGAGAGGAGAATTCTTTTTTTCTTCCTTCCTCCCTCCCTCCCTCCCTCTCTCCCTCCCTCCCTCCCTCTCTCCCTCCTTCCCTTCTTTCTTTCTATTATATTTGACATCATTCCTTCTTTCTATTATTTTTGACATCATTTATACTTCCCAGGGAGTTCCCACCACCATTTCACCCGTGCACCATCACCATACTACCTATATCAATAGGGTATCTACCTACGTGTGTATGTCATTTATTACCCAAATGTGGCAATTTACACTCTCCTTGGAAGGTGAAACGCTGGGTGGAAATGAGGAAATTAGGACTGCACTAATTAGTTTAGGATTAGGACTGTACTAATCAGTTTACCTAAATCTCACACCAGTTGAATTAGGTTGGCAAATTACCTGATTTTCAGTTGAGGAAACAGGCTCAGACCTCAGACCTCAGACCTGGCTTCTCCCAGAGCCAAGCCTCAAACACAGGTGTGTCTTAAATTCAAGTGCTTATTTTTTCTACCATTTCATCAGCTATTTTTATTAAAGAGATAAGACATACTCATTGTCAACTAGCAATGTAACCAAATAATTACAAATGGAATGTTTTCTGCTGCATTATTGCTTCTGAAGCAACCACCAATATCACTTCCTTCCCCACCAAACTGGCTCAGAAACCCTACACTCTGCATTTGGGGTGAGTGCTTATTAGGATGGTCACTAGTTATCATATTTAGGCTATGGATAGCCCAAACTTTGGGAGCAAAAGGGAAAAAAAGTGAGACTTGGATTTGTTTTTTTCATCTGTCACAAAAGATGAAACATGAAGAATTTATTTCCTGAGAAGTCAATTAGAAATCAAATGCCCAAAGCTAGGGAGTTTATATGGATGTCATCCTAGGAATGCAGATAACCAGAAAGCTTCAGGTTAGCCTCTGTGATTTTTGCATCTGGCAGGAATTGCCTCTATCTTGTTTCCCTTCCCAGTACCTGGCAATGGACTCCAAAGTCCAGAGCCCTAGGCAGGAAACTCTCTGTGAGAAAATTTCTCTAATCCCCAGTCTAAACTTTCTTTTCCTCAGCTTCAGGCTATGGCTCCTTGTCCTGGCACCTGCTGAGCAAATGCATAATTCCCTTCCCTCATTTGCATTGTTACCTTGGAGGTATTTATAGCCTGTGATCATCTGCCCCCTGAGTCCTCTCCTTCTCTAGACTATAATTTAGCATCAGATCCAGGTCTGTTAGCTGAGGCACTGAGCAAGACCAGGAGTTCTGCTGCCAGGCTGGGGCCAGCAAGAACTGGAGCCTTGTTAAGGCCTTAGCAGTGGTTCAGACAAGAAGGTGAAAAAAGTCACTCTCAGAATTGGTCCTCATGACTCTATTAGGAGTATTTTTGACTGTTGGGGTAGAAGAGAATCTGATATTTACCCATATGGCTTCATACATGTTGTGTGCGGGGCTGTGTGTGTGTGTGCGCGCACATGTGCACATATGCTAAAGTAAGGTAGGGAAGCAGAAAACAAGGAATCGTTTTCCTATGTCTCCTGACTCTCTCTGGTCCCCTGTGGCTCTACCCCTCATAATTCTGATATGTGGTAAAACCAAAAAGCACACAAAAAGCAAAGATAAGCAAATCAGACAGAAAAGTCCCAGAGAGCCCCTTGTAGCACAGATAATTCTTTCAACTTTTCAAGATTCTTAGGTCACAAACCACTGAAACATAAAGTCTATATATGGACTCTAGAGAGAAGAAAGGAATTTAGGACAACTATTTAAAAGACTACAAGAGAAGAACGAGATCTTGAGCCAAGGATCGTTTGCGAAGTTTATCTACAAGACCTTATCTAGCCAGATTTGTTTCTTTCTGTGATTTGGAAAGTAAAAAATAGAACAGATGCTTTTTCAGTTCTAACGCTGTTTTGAAACATGAAATTGAGATTATTTTGAATTTAAAGGCTGCAATGTTCTTCATTGCAGAGATATGACAATAGACTAAGCTACCAGGTAGGGATATTTCCCACTTTCATCTTGCTGAAAAGCCTCTATTTTGCCTTAGGTTGCTGGGTTAATCTTATAAACTGCTTCAGTTTAAGTGCAAGTGTGTTTTAAGTCGGAGCTTGGGTGGGGTATGGCACCAAAACAACTTGAAATTTAATTTTTTTCATTTTGGTTCACAGGAAAGGGTTTCCACACAGTGGAGAAATATGATAGGCACAAACTCAATCAAGAGATCAAGTCTTATATCCCCAGGAGTGGGATATGGAGCTTTCTAATGCAAGGAGAGGAGCACAGCCTCCTTGCTAGTACATTCCTGCCAAGAATGTCCCACCTGGGGCTGGTCATACAGAAAAGGTAGTGCAAGCCCAGGTTCAGAGCCATCCTACAAAAAGGAAGGGCTGGATCCCCTTGAAGTCTGATAAGGACATGGAACACCTGAGAAGCACCCAGAATTGCTGCAGATTGAAGGATACTTGAATGATGGCAGGTGAAATTAGTGTGCATTCCTAGAAAAGATCCTGAGCCAGGAATAAAAAGAGACACTATCAGTACAGTTGGCCAACTATGAAAGACTTGCGTAGACTGAAGGTTGCACAGGCATTATGTGGGTTTCTTGATTGGGAAGATTCTGTGTTGGTAAGGACAATATAATTCTTATATGGGGAGGTAAACACTGCAGTATTTAGAGGGGATAAGTCTTTATATCAAGAAAAGATCTCTCTCTCTGTCTCTGGCTCTCTTTCCTTCTCTCTCTCTCTCCTTCTTGCTCTCTCTGACTCTAGATCCAAGAGAAAGGAGCATGAATTTAACAGAGTAAGTCTATTCATCAAGCAAAATAGCCAGTCATGCCAACTCACTCTGCCATGCTGCCTTTCTGTTCCTTTTCCCGAGCACCTCTCCTCTCCCCATCTCTAGCCACCACCCCGCATGTCCTTCTTATGGGATGTTCCTTTCAACTGGCTATTACATAATCCCCAATCTCCCTGATGACAAGTTTTTTAGTAGAGAACACCTAAAAAGGAAATGCCTTCAAGGTTCAAAGGAATCAATTTCCAAACATAGAATTTCCGGCACTGGAAGAGGATGATGACACGCCTTACATCACAGGTATAATAAGAATCAAGCTTCTTGAAAAGAGCTTTGCCCAGCCTGAGGAACTGAGCTTTCCCCACACACCTGCGGGAAGTGGAGCTCCTCCCAACACTTCTATACTCCTTACTCAAAATGATACTATTTCCCTTTGCTGCCAAGACAGGATGAGATACCTTTAAGTAAAATTCCACGAGGGAGTGTTAGAAAGATGTAGTGAAATATACATGAGTTATTAAATATTGTCGTCAAGATGAGTAATGAATCAGACATTTTATGGTTTCTGATTATAAATTCCGTTTATCCTGTAGGTGTTTAAAGAACGAAAAATGGAGACCTTGCTGATTTAAGCATGCCAAGGGTGGGCCTGTTTCCTTATTCCTGTGTGGCTGCTGCCAGCCAGAGAAGCACAGAGGGACCCACTCAGGGTCACCAGGTTTGAGCTGTGTCTCCCTGGGACTCTGTGCAGAAGTTTTTGGCAATTGAAAATTCTGCAAGTCAGGATCTCTAAACAGAACCCCTCTGACAGTGAATTTGTAGATAGCCTCAGACCAGGTCAAGAGGAAAGGAAGTGAAGAAAAGCAGGATGGGGTGAGTCTGAATGGAACCTGGCAGGTGGTTCTGCCCAGTTGTAGGGTCAATGAAAAGTGTCAGGCTTTTCCACCCTACCGCCATTGTTGTCGATGATGGACACCTGTGGTCCTGCACGTGTGCCTGATAGTGGGCACCCCAAGTAGGGTGTGGGCATCTGCAAGTGGGCACACCTGGGCTGAGACATGGGGCACATAGCTGGTGAGAATACCAGAAGAAAAATGAAAAGAGAGAACAGAGGAGGAGAGAGAGAGAGAGAGAGAGAGAGAGGAAGCTCCAGAGGATAAAGATGTGCCGGGGGCAAGAAGACCTGCCAGCCTCCTGGCCCCCCGGCCCCCTGCCTGCCATGTACCTGGTCATTAATGATATGAAGAGCAATAAAAGCCTGAAAAAGCCACCGAGGGCTCCAGGACTCCTCCTTTACCCGCCTGCCAGAATCATCAAGACCTTGCTGGCACCACACCAGTGCAGACCCTTAACAGGGAGAGAGGAAGCACAGCATGAACTACCCAAAAGGAGGGCACTGTAGAGAGGGGGTTAGGCACAGCTCCAGCAGAGCCAGCATCAATTCAATAAAAATTATACTCTGTGTTCATGTAGCACTTTACACATGTTATTTCATTAAATCTTACACTACCCCTCCGGCACAGCCATCGTCAGTTTCATTGTTCAGATAGAGAAAGTGAGGCTATCTCACTCATAAACCTTGTCTTTTTCAGCTTCTGCAGATGCAGCAGTGCTAAGAAATGTTGTTAAAGGTGATTCCCGTCTATAGTACACAGGGAGAAAACAAAAATGCAGTCTCCCGACATTCCTCATGGCAGAATCTGACCTGCGTTTGGCATTAGAATGCCTCATATGTTATTCTTCTAGCAGATTCTCTAATTATGTTTTGCTTGGGCTAAGATTAAAATTAATTGGTCTTTTCATGACCACACATCGGGTGAGTAATAGGGCCAGGCACCTGAGGACAATCTGGAGATTTAAGATTGGCCGTGGGTAATCCACAAGCCGATGGTGGGAGCTAAAGGGAGCACACCTGAGTGGGCCTTTAAATGCGTATCGAACAGTTTGTTTATTTACTTGGATCTTTATCGCCAGCTTTACATGAGGGTATTCAGCTTGATGGTGCTGCAGTCTGATTCCACAGGAGCTCATGTTCATGCAGACACCCACACCGATGGACGGGCATAAACGTGCATCCTTCTCCAGTGTTTTCACTCTTATGAGGCTCTGAGGAGTGTTGACTTTTGGAGAAAGACCAAATAAATCACTTTGGAGAGGGAGAAAAGGAAAAATGATGATAAAGAAAAAAAAATCTACTTTCTCCCCCCTTCAAATGCCACAAGAAAATGTCAAGGAAATCGCTTTACTGGAAATAACAGAGAAGTTCAAAACAGAATTGTCAAGTGTCACTCCCTGGGCCCGACCCTCCCCTGCACACGGGGCTCCTCTCCCCCTGCCTATTAGCTGCCTTGCTGCTTCTGCCAGTGTTTTCCCTCAGGATGCCACTTCTGGGTCCTCCAAAGAAGGATGAACCGAAAAATAGCCCTTGGAAAGCTTTTTACTAAAAGGGAATAATAGAGACAAAATAAAGGACCAAGAAATGAGTGGGTAAGAGATCTCTCTCTCTGCCAGCTGGCCCTGCCCATCTTGGGACAGTGTCCAATGGAAACCACCTAAGAGAGGTTTATCATTCTCCATGTCATCATTCTCAAAAGCTTTAATAATTGTGCAAGGTTATGTGCAGGTCACTGCAAATAGGGATGCTATAGAAATAGGTGTGCCTTCTCATAACTTAATCTTCTAACTTAAAAATCCAGCACACATTGCCAGTCTTCCAAAGAGCTTCCCTGACTTATTTTCTTTACTTCTATTACAACAGCAACCACAGCAGAGCCCGGCAAACTGGCACAGAGATTATTCTGTGTCATTTTGGTTTGTTTATTCTCTTACTTGATATTCCAAAATAAAGTTAGAGCCTGCTCTCTGATGGAGAGTCCTTGGCTGGGAGCTAAAGACCAAGTCATTGGCACCGTGCCCTACAGGAGCTCACCAGCACTAGAAACCATGATGGCCGGGTCTTTTAAGGCAGAGAATATTATCTTCACATAAAATGTTCACAGCCTATGGGAATGTTAAGCTGTGGTTTCTGGTGTAGTGGGGACAAGTGTCAGTGAGAAGGACAGTTTTGCAAAATAAAGGATGAATCCCACCTTAGGTGCGGTGAAATAAAATTCACGGAGGTTTGGTTATTCTTCAGAGGCACCATGAAAGGATAGCGGCGTCGAAGTGTGCATGGGGCCTGTTGAACTGCAGTCCCTGCTCTGGCTATCTTTCCAGCCACTGTCCCCTTGGGCCCTGGGCCCCAGGGAAGGGGCCTCAGCTTTTGTCTCAGTGAGTTATCTTTCTCAGAGTTAGCTAATACCCAAGTTTCCTCCGATCATAATTCACAACTGAGATTATCATTTCCACAAACCCATCCCTGGTACATAAAAGTCAAACTGGGGTTGGGAATTGGTGTTTTGATCATTCCCCTCTATCAGAAGGAGGCTTTTAGAAATGCTTTATCAATCATCTGATGAACTCTGATTAGCCAAATCATAAAGCCCCTAGTTATTCTTAACACACTTAGATGAACTAATTCTGACTATTGTACAGTAACTTAGGCAAGTTTAGAAGAAATGGGGAAAGATTTATCCAAAAAGCAGATTTTGCATTAAACTGGTTATAGATCTGGGCTTATGATGCACAAGAGAGAGCAAAGTAGTGAAGATTTTCCTACAACCCCCAAAATCAGGGACTGGGAAATTTGAATAACTTGGCCAATAAAGTAGATAGAACATTAGATGCATTTCATATGCTATTTAACAATATTTCATTAATGGAGATTATCTTGTTATTTTGCTGCTGCTGTTGTTATCTTTGTTTCTAATAATGGCAATTTCAAAAAGTATCATGATGTAGATAGCTCATTCTGAAAAAAAAAATCATTTAAAATCAGGATGAAAAACATGATTATCCTCAGCATGCCACATGGCACGATTTCACAGCTTTCATCTCTTGTCTTGCTGGACTGTCAGTCAAAGTGACTGGCACCATCTGTATGCAGAAGGTGAGGTGATGTGCCATATTTTCCCCAACTTACACATTGGAGACTTTAAGTTGTGTAAACCTAGGTAGGATCACAAAGGTCCTTACTGATATTTTCTTCTCACAATGAAGCAAATGCCAAGCCATGGTACTAAATGCTCCATGGTTGGTTTAAAGTGCCAGCACAGTCCAGCTGAAATGTGGCCCAGTAGCAAAGAGCATTCCCCAACAGGAATTCATTTACAAACTTTTTTTAGAAGATTTTATTTATTTATGCATACAAGAGCTGGGGTATTGACCATAGGCAGAGGGTGAGAGGACTCACCAGAGACAGGAGTGGGGAGCAGAACAGGCAGATCTATTGAGATACACTGCGGAGGGGAGCAGTGGGTGAGGCAGGAGAGGTCTGCTGTACCATGTGGGTCTCCTTCCTGACTGGGGATCGAACTCACACTGCAGTGGCTGTGGAAGCTCCACAGTGCAGCGTTCAACCTGCTGCACCACCAGGGAGGCCCCCATTAACAAACTCTTAATGGTCCCAGAACCACTCTGCACTAGCAGAGACCCTCGCTCATCACATGGGATATGTTCTTGGACACCACAACCGCACTTTGTACTCATCACACATATCATTTCCATTCTTCCATGCACGGCTGCACATGGGCACATGGATATACCAAACCTCTAAGATTTTTTTAAACATCAGAAATTTGACCATAATGTGACAACAAACCCAGAAAATAAATAGGATTGCTGATGTGAAAAGCAGAACCGATGAGCCAGGCAATATACAAGCACTCACTGGCCTGGGAATCAAGACAAATGAAACAACAAGGTAGAAGGGCACTGAGAAATTGATGAATCTGGACATCCCTAAGTATGTCGATATCTATTTCTCCCGGTGCATAATCTCCCTGAAACTTCTCACCCGAAAGCCAGATGCTGCTGAACCCCCACGACATCTGAGGAAGGGTTCCTCAAGGTTAATTAAGGCCTGGCCCGAGTGCCTGAGCTCTGCTTCCTCACCTGTCTGTGAGGTTGGTGCCAGCCCTGCCGCACATACACGACTCTGGCTGGAGGAGTCTGGGATGCGGCTGGCGGGATTGTATCCAGTAGAGAAGGATCTGGTAGTGACTCATGTTCAGTGCACTAAGACATGGCCCAGCGGTGTGGAAGAACGAATGAAGCCTGCTGAAGGGCCCAGGGAGTTCTGTGAGTGTACACAGCGTGTTTTCATGGAGATCCTCAAACTTCCTTAAAGGCACTGACAGTTTTTCCCAGTTTTAGACCTCAAATTGGCTAGACCTTTTTATTCTTAATTGGAAGAAACTGCAGAAGCTGCAGGGAAACCAGAGGAAGAAGACAAGATACATGATGAGAAAGGAAGGACCTAGCAGACCTATAGTCACAGAAGCACAAAGGAAAAGGAGGAGGGAAGCTCCCACAGAGAAGCAGGCAGGATGGCCCTGGGCAGGAGAGAGTGGGTGTGGCTCCAGAGGAGCAGGTGGAGGGGGAACAAACAGCAGGAGGGGGGATACTAGCACATTTGTCCTTGGATGAATTGAAAGAAAATAAGCCCATAAATGAAAAGTATTCACACTGGTAAACTATTTATGTAAGTTTATACAAATCAATTAATAAACATAGGAGACAATAATGTATAAGCAATATTTCATAGCTAATAGCAATAGTTTTATCATCAAAGTCCAAAAACCCATTATAATAATATCCAGTCCTGCTGTGTCTGCCTGCCAAAGATGCCTCCACTTTCTCAGAAGTCACTCATTGCCTCAATGGCTTTATTTATTTACTCATGATTTATATTCCACCTACTTAGTAACAGGGCCTGAGACAGCTTGCGATGTTAAAATATATATAAAGCAGAACAGCTAAAAATGAAAACAAGAACACAGACTGGCTAAAATGAACAAAGAAAGAAATGCATCAGGCACCACCTGGGCTGGGCCACTGAGCGCAACTGAACACTAAATTTAGCTTTGAGCTGCCAGGACTAAGAGAGACAACGTATGTTGGATTCAGTGTTCTCGTTGATTATAACAGAAGCAAACCAGTTCACACCATCACAAACACTCTTTGCCGATACTGTTTAGCATGTGGAGCAACAGATAATAAGCTGGCAGTCTCTTCAGCTACATCTTGTGACACATAAAACAATGCTTTCGGAAGGGTTTTCTTACATCTCCCTATGGATGGCAGCTTGCGGCTTCTGTATTTAGGCTAGGTCAGGTCCTTAAATAGGCCTGCCCATCGCACCTTCTACCACTTCTAGCTCAGTGCTTCTGAAAAAAGGATAGTTGAAAAACACATATCTGAGTTTCCATCTCAAATATTATGATTCAGTAGGATTCTGGTGGGGTGAGGGACTCAACAGTGTCTTTTTTTTTTAAGATTTATTTATTTATGCATAAAAGAGCTGGGGTACAGGCCAGAGTCGCGGGAGGTGAGAGGATTCACCAGACAGAGTGGGGAGCAGAACAGGCAGACCTACGGAAACACACTGCTGAGGAGAGCGGTGGGCGGGGCAGGAGAGGTCTGCTGTGCCATGTAGGTCTCCTCCCTGGCCGGCAGCAGGGCTCGAACTCGTGCTGTAGTGGCTGTGGTTTGCTTCATAGTGCTCAACAATGTCTTTAAAAAATGCAGTCTTGGCCCATTTCTGATGCCCATTCCTGATTGAGAAACACTACAATCTGGGCTGCAAGAGTTTTGTTTCAATCATTTCTCTTTGAGAAGTGGCTTCGATATTTTGCAAGTTGGAATCTTTTTATCAGTACTTTATCACTTTGAAGGTTCAAGGGAAGCAGACTGCCTTGAACCTTGGAAATGGTAATGTAGCCAGGCCCTCTTGGGGAGAGGAGAGCGAGACTGGTCAGTGCTACAAAGGGCCAGCGCTTAAGGAAGAGGGCCCTTGCTGACTCAACCAGGTATCAGATGTGGGGCCGAGCCTTGGAGAAATGCCCAACTGGGAGTGGCGCCTCTAAAGCAAGGACTCCCAAACGCCCTTTTCAGGAAAGAAGCCAGATTTCACTGTGCCCCCAATATTCATCAATCACCATTGCCAGGCACCCCACGCCTAGAAATGCAGTTTATATGCTAAAACAGCATTATTATCCCATTTTGTCGATAAAGTAACAAAAGCTAAGGAAAGTCAAAATACATCACTCTAGATCATACAACCAGTAACTAGTGAAACTAGAATTTGAGTCTGTATAAATCCACACCCTTTCTACTGTGAGGTCAGTGTGGAACTAATTTCCTTACTAAGAGAAGAACTAAGCAACTAATTTTACTCATAAGAGAGCAGTAAGATGGACTAGATAAAAGTCAAGGTGTCACAGTCATAATTCATGCTTATATCTTAGCCCCATCTCTCGAAGACTGTAGACATCTGTCAAGTTACTTAACCTTTGCCTGCTCAGTTTATCCACATTGTAAGACGGTAACCACGTTGTAGAGTACTGGCGTGAATTAAGTGGAATGACTCCTGCCTAGCACATAATCAGCAACCAGCAAATGCCAGCCCATCTAAAACTGTAGTGAGAATGGCATTCCTTTAGGTGTTGGGGAGGCAAGTGGGAGCCAACATGCAGGGCTCACATGATCTGAGGGTGCAGGTAGATGGGTCAAGGGGTAGACTTTAGGTCCTTCTATGCCTACAGGAATTCCAGAAGCTATCTCAGTGAGAAGGGATGTGACAGCAGCAGCTGACTAGAGAGCCACAATTAAGTCTTCCAAATTATCACTAAAGGTTCCTTCTGTTTCTAAAAGTCTATAATCTTACTAAGAATAAAATAAAATGAGAGCATAAATTTTTAGAAATAGCATTTGGGAGGCTGAAAGCTGGCATCAACTAAGCCATCTGAAATAATTTCAAATTTTATTCGGTTCAAAAGATGAGCAAGGAAAGCACAGGCCGATTTCTTGAGGAAGCTAGAGAATGTTAACAGAGGCCAGACACAGCCAAACCGCTCTTCTCCTGGTTCGCTTCAGGTTCACCCCAAAGGAGAAGAGACAGAGCTTTAAGCTCTGAAGTGTGGAAAGAGTAATCTTAGAATCCCACAGCGAGTGATACAACTGAAAAGATCCTTCTCCCTCTGAAACAAAGGTACTCTTTTCTTTCTTTATTGAGGTGACACTAGTTTACTGCACTATATGTTTCAAAGATACATCCTCTCACCTTAGCGACTGTATACATCTCTCCATACCCACCATCAATTGTCCAGTCTCCACCCACCTTTACAAGTTGTGGAGGAGGACAGGATGACAGTTAATTTTGAGCAGAGTCAAAGCCCATCTTTTCTTTCAGGGGCCACTAGTGGCCGCCACCAAGAACAAAGACTTTTCTGCCGCTAGGGGGCAGTGTAAAGAATCGAAGAAACTGAGTTGCAGCCAGAGGTCCACTGGTGCCCTCGGTTAAGAGTTGAGGAAACCGACCCTTGTCTGTTGTGTGGAGCGCAAAGATTTTTTCCCATTCAGTGGGGTTTCTTTTTGTTCTGTTTAACGTTTCCTTTGCTGTACAGAAGCTTTT
>JAGFMF010011417.1:6488295-6525651 GCA_019455555.1 Galemys pyrenaicus
GGGAGAGAGAGAGAGAGAGAGGGAGAGAGAGAGAGAGAGAGGGAGAGAGAGAGAGAGGGAGAGAGAGAGGGAGAGAGAGAGAGAGAGAGAGGCAGCAGGGAAGTAAGCTTCACTTCCTCCTTCTGTGAAAACAAAGAGGATGACTTTATAAGGTTCATACAAACTGCAGAGTTCTAATTCTAGGTGGGTAGGAGGGACGATGAGCCTGTAATCAGAGGTGGAACCAAAATGAAATACTATTTAGTTGCAACCTGCAATACAATCCATGAGTCCAAACAACAATGGCATCTTAAGGAAGAGTTCCTAGGTAGCTCCAGGGTTTTCTCACTCTCCATGCAGATGGGGTGTGATCTTCCATTAACTCCTGGATTCAGCAAGATAATTGTTCCTGAAGACTTCAGCAAACCTACCACTGGCCTCTTTCAAACTTGTACCTACAGCGCCATCTGCTGGTGTGTGATTCCTGCAACCTGTGATCATGTGTAAAAATCACTGTATGCCCCAACACTCCTCACCCCACCCATCCTCTGTATCACACACACAGACATAACACATATAGGCACAAACCTCCAGATTTTTCTATCTTGATGATCCTGCTATAACATGCATCTTCCCAGTATGAGAATGGATGGTCTCTTATTTCCTCACACCCTGTGTCCTCAAACCCTGAGGTCTGCTCTATGGCAGACCCTCAAATTTAAGTTCAATTATAGTTTTTTCCCAGCCCTGCTGTAAAGTAGAAATAACAGAGTGGTAGGACAGCAATATTTGAGAGGACAAACAGTTGGGCATCTGAAAAGTTAGTTTGCTAGCTAATTTACTTGCAGACTGATAACTGAGCCTATGTTCCTTCCTACCCTAGCCCTCTTGATCCAAAGAACACAGAAGGAAAAAGCCTGGCCCTTTGCCCCGCCCACCTACATCCTGCTCTCTCCTGGAGGCACATGTGTCCTGTTCTATTCCAGAAGAATCAGCAAGACAACCTGAGTCTCCCCAAACCATTTCCTATTAACCTACTTTCCAAAAAAATACCAGTTTGTCTAAAGAATCCCAAGTTCAAACGAATTTTATTTTTAAATCAGAAAAATCACGACACCATAATGAAAATAACCACTTTTTTTTTTTTAACCTTTTAAGAAAAATGCCATTCCCCGCCACATCTCTTAATAGCTGCCTCCTGGCGGTAGCCTAAATGATGAATCCAGCAACCTGTTAAAAATGTAAGAGAGGTTATTTCAAAAGTAATCTGAGGGTGTTTCTGACTACAAATGCAAATTCCTTTGTCAGCAGTCTCTGGCACCATGGAGTGTGTAGGTATTTTTAGTCCATACAGATTTGCAAGGGGGAAATAGATACATACACTGTATTAATGCAAGGTGCATTCTCAGTTCTGAGTAATCATCCCTTTGGGATTTGGAGATCTGACAGGAATAGGTGAGCTGAGTCTGAGGAAGGATGTGTCCCGGTCCCTGCTGCCAGACTTCATGGGTTCCCACCAAGCTCCCAGCTCCCAGGTTCCCCACCAAGAACTGGGCCTCCCCCATCACACCTGATGGGCCTCACAGTTCCCACACAGCATCGAACAGCCTGCCGGTGACGTGAAGGGCTTGCACCCCACTCCTGAGATGTACTCATGTATCTCCTTTTGTTTTAGTACTACCTGTGAAATTTGGAACAAGACTGATTAGAGGGCACTCCGGATGGCTTAGGGGTTAAGTCTCAGCATTATCAGAGTGAGGAAGAACCATGGCCTGAGTTCGATCCCTGGCCAGGGAGCTGACCCATACATGGTGTAGCAGACTATAGGGTAAAGGCTGATCAGGTATTTCCACCCTCTCACCACTGATGATGGACACCTGCGGTGCTGCGAGCATTCCAGGGTGGGCATGCGCAAGTGGGCGTACCTGTGTTGGACACGGGCATAAATGGGCACCAGAACTGCGAGGATCAACAGAGAGAACTGTGAGGACCAACCAACAGGCCCCACAGCAGCAGCAGCAGCAGCAGCAGCAGCAGCAGCAGCAGCAGCAGCAGCAGCAGCAGCAGCAGAGAGAGAAGCAGCAGCCGAGAGGGTGAGATGCGCTAGAGGCTGGCAGGCCTCCCAGCCCCCCGGCACCCATGCCTGCCATGTACCTGGCCACCTCTACTAAATAAAGTATGAAAAGCCACCAAGGGCTCCAAGACTCTCCTTCCTTGACCCGTCTTCCCAGAACCATCCTGAGCCTTGCTCCTGTGCCACCTCCTTCCTGCCGCTACACAGACCGCTCCTCCTGTCTCACCCACTGCTCCCTCAGCAGTGTGTTTCAGTAGATCCAGCTGTTCTGCTCCCCACTCTGATGAATCCTCCCACCTCTTGTACCACTGGCCTACACCCCAGTTCTTCTACATAAAAATAAAATTTAAAAAAAGACTGATTAGAAAAAAAAAAAGATTAAAAAGCAGGCGTGTGTGTGTGTGTGTGTGTGTGTTGGCAGCAGGGAGGGTGTGTCAGAGGAAGTCACACCCATCATGGTAGCCTATATGGACACAACTACACAGACTTTTCTTTCTTTTTTAACGAGCTATCAAGTGTAGGGCAGAAGTGAAGTATTAGGTTAAGCAAAATGTAGGGATTATCTTTGGAATAATCGTAGCGCTAGACAGCCATTTGGTCTCTATAAATGCAACATACTCAGGACTTTCCTGGACACTCCCAAATTCCAGTGTGCATGTATATTATACTTAGAAGCACATCTTACTTGGTAAACAACATATGCCAAACTTTGGAATGTAACACAAGAAAACACACTTTGGAGTCTGTCACTAACTCGAACATTGACTTTTGCCTTTTGAAAGCCTTGTGACCTGAATAAGATATTTATTCTAATAAGTCTCAACATTCATATTAAAAAATGGTGACCTTCCAGGGCAATGACACCTTGGCCCACGGGAGACAACGTAACTCAGCAGAGTAAGTAAAGTCAGCAGCTGCCTGTCTCTCTGCTCATTGAGCAGAAACCAAGCAACTGGAGGGAGATAATAAAGCCTAGTACCCTGTAGGGTAAATGAAAAAGTTGTCTGACTTTTCTGCACTCCCGCCATTGGTGTGACGATGGACACCTGAGGTCCTGCACGCGTGCCTAAGTGGGCATGCGCAAGTGTGTGCACCTGGGTTGAGACACGAGGCATATAAGGGCAGCGTCACGAGGACACCAGCAGAAGAGAGGTAGAGAAGAAGAGAAAGAAAGTCAGAAGCAGCAGTAGTAGTAGCAGAGGCACGAGAGGCTAGAGCCCAGAGAGAGGGAAGATGCGCCAGGGGCTAGGAGGCCTGCCAGCCTCCTGGCCCCCCGGTACTCCCACCTGGCGTGTACCTGGTCTCCTCTGATATAATGATGTAATAAAAGCCTGAAAAAGCCACCAAGGGCTCTAGGACTCCTCCCTTACCCATCTACCGGAATCATTGAGGACCTGCCCTGTGCCTTGCTGGCACTACAATACCCCGACACAGAACAGAGCTCCAGGCAGCAGAGCCTGGGGAGAAGGGGGAGAGAGTAAGGATGAACCAGGCCAGCTATCCTACTTCCCTAGTTCAGGTCCAGCTGGGATCAAACGACCTTGGGTTGTGGAAGTCCAGAAACCTTGAGTACAAGGCAGAACTGAGACTAAAGCCTAAAAATTAGCAAGAGGCAGATGTCAGCTCCACATTAGGGGAGACATCCTGACGATGAGAGCAGCCCACAAAGGACCCAGAGGTAACAAGCTCCCTGTCACCAGTGGTGTTCAAACAAAGCCAGGTAATCCTGGTCAGAGATGGCATGGAGGGGAATTCTTTGATACGGTAGAAGGTCCGACTATATCAAAATCAAAATTGAATGTTCTCCCAATGCTAAGCGTCTTTGTTTCTGTGAAAGAAAAAGAGGGTATGGCTACTCCTGTTTCCCTTGAAACCTGGTGTTCTGGAAGTCCCAGGTCCCTGCTGGAGGCAGAGAAATAATAGGAAACCTCCCGTGTTTCACTGGGGCCATTAAGCAATCATTCAGGGCAAGGCAAGTGAGTCTGAGAGGCAGGTTTAAATGATAATTAGCTTTTCTGATAGACTTAATTGAAACTGGTGCATCCAAAGAGGGGATCTCCTGGGCCAGGCTGCCCATTCCAGGCTCCCAGAGCAGTAGAACGACTCCCTCACGGAATAAAATTCGAGTGAGTAGGAGCCCTGCGTTGGGTAGAGAAGTGCATGCACCCTTTCCGTCCTGATGTACAGGCCTTGGATGTATTTTGTCTTTACTGAATTGCTTTTCTCCCTCCTTCCACTTCCCCACCCCTACCAACGCCTCACACTTCACAGAGGACACACAACAACCTATACTGTACAGACCTTTCATCTCTTGTCCTCAGAGTAATTGTGACTGACTCGTCCATGATCCCAACTGCCACGCTCCTTCCTTCCTCTCTTCCTTCTCTGTTCTCTCTGATTTCCCAGACTGGGTGCGGCATCACAAGATGGGTGCCCCATGCACTTCCTTCCTGTTGGTTTGCCAACCCCATTCCTACAGGGATCCCAAATTCATCAGGCTGACCATCAATCAGGAACTGTACTAGCTAATCTGATGGTGATTATCTCAGGCATGGCTTTGGCATTTAAATAGAATGCATCAAAATGATGTCTAAATTTTGCCCATCCCACAAACTCTGGCCAGCCCTGCCAGGTGACGTGACAGCTCGAGTTTACATTCATGGGCAGCCAGAGAGCCTGAGCCCACTGAAGCTTTTTAGAAATGAGAAGACAGACAGGAACCATGAGGAGCTGGCTGCAGAGCCCGAGCCTGCCCTGTCCATACTCTGACTTGGTAGAAGGTCCTGGGCCTTCCAGACTTACTGGAGCTTTGGTGGAGGGCATGGTGTGAAAACAGACTAGTCGAGGTTTGAACCTGTAACCCCTAAAATAAATTCAATAATATAAATCAATTTTACCTCAATAAATATAATTGGAAAAAATAAACTTATGACTTGCAGGCACAGTTTAAAAGGAAGGAAAAGGAAAATTCTCGCATGCCAGCCATCGCCAGCCCATGGTTTCAACTGGCTCCTTTTGATCCCCCACAGGCTAGACTGCTGGAAGCAGGGATGCCAGTGAGGGCCTCAATGGTCACTTCCTCTGTCTAAGATGTGATGTATCATGGGGCACTCCGAAGGGGGCGCTGCTGGCCGCACGAAGAGATCGACAGGATCCCAAGAGCTCAGTAACGCTGGGTGTGTGGTGATGGACAAGAACGTCCAGGCACCAGACAAGGAAAACGGCAACACCAAGAGCATGTGAGAGAAACTCTTCTCAGAGGCGGGCTCTGAAGAGACCACGTGCAACAAAGGGATGCTCCCTCTCGGATTTGGGTGACATCCTACCGGTCCACACCCTCGCCTCCTCACTAACTGGTCAATACACACCATGACTCATCATCCAGGAGCCATACACTCAGGAAACACGGAAACGGAGGAAGCCGACAGGGTGAAGGAGAAAGGACATCTTCACGGAGTCCCAGAAACCTGGGTGAGATGTGGTTTGTTTTCAGATGAACTCCTGAGGCAGATGCCTCAGGTCCTTGGATGTGATAAATGAAAAAAATCTTCCTGGGGTGTCTTTTAGCTCTGAAATTTTAGAAGCCTGTATGGATATTCGTGAGGCCTATAGGGGGGATAGGTTCCCTTCTCCCCCTGAAGGGCTTGAGGGATTGTCTCTATATATTTTAGTTCATTCAGTGAGGTTTATACTTAAACCTTAAGACAGACAGGCAATAACTCATATGGGTAGGATTTGCAGCAACCCTGCCCTAAAATAGAAAGCCAGTTTGCAGACTCACACAAGCAGAATCGCCCTAGCCTGTGCTGATGGAGAACATGAAAGTTTTCCAAAACGTAATATGAGCAAAAACCTGACTGACTGTCAGGACAGGTTTTGAAACTAGATAGTTAGAAATTGAATCAAAAGAAAAAACTTTACAATCATCAAAAAGGATCTCAGTACATAACCAGCTGGCTGCAGAGTTGAGACATCAGACTCAACTTCGGGCCATTGGCAGTGCGCCTTAGTATTAGTTCTGTCCATGACATGTCAGAAACTGTGTTGAATGAACAGAGAAGAGAATGTGTAAATAAATCTACCTAAAACATAAACCCCTGGATAGAAATCCCCTGCCTCAGGATCATCAAATCGGTAAAGACCCCCTCAGGACAAGGAAGTGCCTATCTTGTCTGGTAACATTTTTTTTTCTGTGGGAAGGAGAAAAATTGTAGTATAGTCAAGTGAAAATTACATACAGTGGAATGTGGCCCCAGACATGCATATTTTTTCAGTACGCCCTGTACTAGTTTTGACAACTACCGGATTTGACAACCACCATGTTCGTCCATATTATCAAAACCTGAGAATGCCAGGTCAAACACAAGTGATGTGTCAGCGCATTCCGTCTGCCCCCTAACATCCTTATATAGGCGAAGTTTCCTCCTGAATCATATGCTAGTTAGGCTGCTGCTAAATTGAACTTATGTCCTAGAGCCCACAAGAGCAGCCATGCAGAGAAAGGTGAAGAAGCTATCTACCCGGAATTTAACAATGGGCTTCAGAGCCTCCCTGGTGGCGCAATGGGTTGGGCACTGCGCTGTGAAGCAGCTGAAGCATAGCAGCACGAGTTCGATCCCCGGCCAGAGAGGGGAGCCGCATGGCACAGCAGACCTCTCCTGCCTTGCCTGCTGCTCCCTTCAGCAGTGTGTTTTCAGTTTATCTACCTGTTCTGCTCCCCACTCTGTCTAGTGAATCCTCTAACATCCCGAGACTCTGGCCTGTACCCCAGCTCTTGTATGCATAAATAAATAAATCTTTAAAAAAAAAAAAAACGAATGGGCTTCAGATGAGCAGAGAGGACTCTGGCCTGTACCCCAGCTCTTGTATGCATAAATAAATAAATCTTTAAAAAAAAAAAAACGAATGGGCTTCAGATGAGCAGAGAGGGCCACGAAAGACGTCTGAGGCTCCAGCAGTGTGAGCATCTCCCACTGAGAGTGGGGTGGAGCTTCACCAACATGCACTCATCTTCAGTCACTGCCTGTGCCCATGACCTGTGCCAGGCCAGGAACGCTGCAAGCGGCTGTGTGGCCTACAACATTTTTTTTCTTTTTGCATTCTAAGACATATTCATTAGTGAAATATCAGAAACCTCAGGGGCAGCATGTGCTTCTAATTCATTTTCCAATTGTATAATGAGCCAGGAGTGAAATTTTTAGGGTGAATTTAATTGACCTTTACAGCAACATCAGGCAGATTGGCTTAAATGCTATTAAAGCAAAATGTAACCCGGTGAGACTTTCTGGAAGGTTATCGGAAAATCTATCAAGTTGTTTTTTCTTAATTTTCATCAAAAAAGGAAAAGAGAGATAGAGGACATAGTGGGATGAACACTCAGAGAGGCAAAGAAAAGCGAGTTAAAGCAGGGGTAAGACAGGAAGAAAAAGTGTGAGAGAAATGAAATGCTAGTAAAGGGAAGGGGGCCGCCCGCACCCCTTATTGATAACAAATTGTGTTTTAATTCAGAAAGGGGGTTTAAAAGGCATAACCAAGCTATAGGTCACACTGGTCCAAAGTACTTCTTACACTTGCAGGTGGTTACTTCTGTAATTCACTTCTGTTAGTGAACATTTTGGTGTTGCTATTTAGCCCTGTCCAGGTGAGCTCATCTGGAATATAAGGCCTTGTCTTCTTTTGGTAGCTGACAGAGGTCTTCTTGCTGACTCACTGTCCTCACCAAGAGATGCGCTCAGCTGTCAGTGTGCAGATGTAACAGGGAAGCCAGAAAGCCTGGCACAGACTGATCACACTCAGGTACTAGGAGATCACACCCTTTGGGGAAGGACTGGCAGTGGGCAGGATCCAAAGCCCATGGCCAGTGGGACTCAATTCTCAGCAGTGTCACATTAGAGGGAGATAGTTGGAGTGTGGAGTAAGGCCCGGGGCAGACATCAGAATCCACATCTAGTAACACTGGTATTACCAAGGATTTGGGCACTCCCCCCCACCCCCCGGTCTTTCTTCTAAGTACAAAGCCAGTAACCAAGAAGAGAGAAATGTTCCCACAAAGGGTGTAAAGAACAGCTAAAGAACACAGTGCCCTCAACACATGCACCAAGGAAGAGTAGATAAGAACTGAGGAGGCTGGCAATGTGGCCAGCCTGTGACCCATGGCAGAGAACCACAACCCATGCAGAGAAAGAGAGTGTAAGGAGGGAAGTTGAGGCAGAGCCAAGAGGCAGGGAAAGGCCTGGCCTCCCTGGAGTTTATATTGGATCATCAGGAGCAAGATGAATTACATAGACCAGAGGGCTCTCAATGAACTTCCCACATGGTTGGGACTCAGAAAGCATGCGGGGCTGAGTCAACAAGTGGAGACCAGCCCTGCCAGCTGGAAAAGGGACTGGAACTTGGTGCAGAAAGGAGTTAACAGAGCAGGTCAGAGGCTGCTGTCCTCATAAAGGCCTGCTTGCAAGATGGGCCCTTGGCTAGCATACGGGAAGTTGTATTTGGCGGGGGGGGGGGGGGGGGCCCCACGGTTTGNGGGGGGGGGGGGGGGGGGGGGGGGTCCTCACGGTTTGCTTGGCTGCTGAGGCTTAGAGTGTTTGTATGAATAATGTGGTTTATGCTGAACACTTGTTTTCCTTTAGGGAGCCCAGGGTGGGGTCATCATGACAGACTCCAACTAGACCTTGGATGCTGAGTCTCTTGTGGGCTTCCCTGGGCTGAAACACCATATATACGCACATTCTCCCCAGGAGGAAGAGTGAAGGTCAAAGACACCTCTTATGCATTCCTCCAGAGTGTGCTTGTGTCTTTGTTTCTGAGATTTCTTTTCGATCCTGAAGGAGGCTATAGATATGAGCTGTGGCCTAATATAGACTCATCATCCCAGCAATGACTAAGCTCGCTCAATGCTCAGAAGACTCTAATAGATATTGGAGTTACTCATATATAAAAGACACATTTTTTTCCCTCCCCAGAAACATACAGAGGGAGGAGGAGTAGAGAGGAAGTGAGAAAAGAAAAAACATATATATAATCATCCTAAATATTTTTTAGTTGAGTATTTATAACACATCAGGTATATTCCAAGCCTTCTTCATACATGGATATTATTTGAAATTCACAGTGGGGTGCAATAGATAATGGTTAATAATGGTCCCTGTTTTCTTAGATGCTGAGACAGAGAGACAGAGAGGTTAAGGGAGGTACCCAAGTCACAGAGATGGTAAATGACAGAATCAAGACCCCAAGGTGGTCTTCTTTAGGAAGACAAGGAACATCTCAGACAAGGTGATGCCCTCTCACTCAATTTTGTTACAATTGTGAAATATGATTGAAAAGGGGCAGAGATAAAACAGGACATGACCCAAAGGGGACTGTTTGAAAGGGACCTCTACTTGTCCTTTAGCAAACCTGGACTGCCAGGAGCACACTCAGAGAAAACCATCTAAGAGAGAGAGGGTATTGTCCATTAGCTCCAGATTTTCAGTATTCTATATTATTTTAAAGAAATAAGAGTTTGCATGAAACTTTAATTTTCAAATGTTTTTCTCTTGTCTACTGGTCAGGATTATAAATTTATAGAGTGCTCTCAAAAATAACACAGAATATTTGCTAAATTGTGAATTCTATGAACATATCTTTTTATCCTCTGAAAATTATACCTAGCATCAGGCAAGAAGCTAATGTGTCTATCAGATGGATGAATGGGTGGGCTGCCTAGCTGGCTGGATAGATAGATGGTTGGGAGGGAGGTGTGAGTAGACAGATAAGTGGATGTGTTTTGGGGGAGGGAAGGCAGCAGAGGATGAATTGATAGCTGGATGGTTAAATAGATGGATAGTTGGAGGGAGGGATGTATGGATGGATGATGGATGGATGGATGCCAAAGGTGAAAATAGATTTTTCAGAAATTGAAATAATTTCCTAGGAATGGAAGTATGGTTAACCCTTGATCAGGTGTAGTTTTGTATGATCTTTATGTTCCCAGATTTCTGGATTAATTCGGTTGGAGGAGTAAAGTTCGTTCTACTATTGCACCTTCCTCTACATTTAAAGTACCTGTGGTCTCCCCAGGCAGAAGCAGCAATGGAGAAACCATGGGCAGAAGAGTGGAAATGTGTGACTCTTGTCAATTTCACCTCATTTAGGGATTTGCAAGGAAGAGTTAATTTCCCAGATTGCATGTTAGTCTTTCCCTCTCTCAGTCTCAGATCCTCAGAAGGGAGGATCCACGCCTATGGATTCCTAGGTTCTAGGAGTCAACTTCCACAGAAGCCCTGAGGTCAAGTGTGTGTCAGTTTAGATGAGAACAAGGCACGAGCCACTGCCATTACTCTCTTATGGGGACTCTTCTCACTTAACAAAGTGTCCTCTCTGATATGCCTGTAGTCCATCAATGTATGATAGCTTCTTTGGTCCCAGGAACTGGGGCTATTTACATATTTGTTGAATCATTCAACAACAGGGTCATCTGGTCCTTTTATAGGTTATAGAGATCCAAACAGGGTCCTTATTTGTTCTAGTTCAAAGGGGCCAACAGATAAAGAATTCTATAATTGCAAAACAAAGCATCTAAAGGTATGTATGGGGTGGGGAAAAAGGAGTTAGGAGGCAAGTAGGGAAGGGACAAGGAGCAGGGAGGGAGAGAAGCAATGGGAGAGAAGCAGTGGGAAGGTAAAGGTCCTGGAAAGAGAGAACATGCTCAGCATAGTAACTCTGGCAGAAGCAAGACCAACAAAGAGGAATGCTAAACAGTGTAAGACAGAAAAGAGTATGGACAGGTAGGGGTTAAATTCCTGGCAAATGCAATGCAAGCATAAGATACCACATGCAGTCCAGTATCTCAAAGGATTCGTTATGGTAAAGCATGGGCTGGGTAGGAAGGTGAAGGATACAGAGCAGGGAAAGAGACAGCAGGGAGAGAGATAAGGGAGGAAGACTCATCAGGAACCAGACAATGAAGGACCTTTGATGTTCTGTGCAGGAGCTATTGCTCTTTGCTGCAGATGAGGGGATGGCACTGGGATAGCGTGATCAGATTTCTGTTTTAAAAAGGTCAACTAATAAGAAGGTGGAGGCTGACTGGACGTGGGCAAGAAGCAGATAAGGAGATTGGTGAAAAGACAATAACATGGGCTACAGGAGAGATAACAGACCAGAATTAAGGCTTAAGCAATGAGAATGGGGGAAGATATACACGTTTGAGATGTCATTTAGTGAGGGGAGGGAAAAGGAGAAATCCTGACTGAATTTCAAATTACCCAGTTTTTTCTGCTTGATTGTTTTATGGAAATTAGAAGGAACATGGCGAGACGCCTATCTGTAAAAGACACATATCAGCAAGACCACTAGCAGCAAAGACATACATTTTCACTGTTAAGCGAAGGTGCACCTGTGGGAGAGGGGCAGAGCTGATTACTTCCAGCGACACTCACGGCCGGGTCTGTTGGTAGAGCTGGGAGGAGACGCGGGATTAGGATGGGCCAATAGAAGGCACATGGACCAGGATGCTGGCGAGAAAAGGATGCAGCAGTGGAAACAAACCATATTCTGAGCAGAAAAATAAATAACTCAGCAGTTATAACTCAGAAAGATGTATAAAAAGGAATTTGGAAGATCAAGATGGAAATACAGAGGGTGAAGGAATTTAAATGCCAAATTAAAGAGTTTGAGCCTTGTTATCTGAAAGAGTGTTTCCCTAAATCTGCTCAGTGGAAGACCTGGGGTTGAGATGTTTATTACTGCTCTGTGAAATGAGAGGATTATATTAAATTCTGCTTGGACAGTGTGGGATTAAATTAAGTTAAACAAGTTCCATTGCTAATGGACTTCTAGAGGCTTTAATATTATATACAGAGAAGAAGAAAAGAGGTTCATGCATACAAAGAAAAGAGAAATAAAAGGGGGTGCACAGGATTGAAAATCCATAACTCAGATCTAGGTCCCGAAGTATGGTTGTTGAGATGTGAGACCTTCAGTCTGAATTTAACATGCTGTCTGGAGACTGGGCTAGCAGTGGCTCAGCACTTGGAGATATCCTAGGTGTATTAGGTCTCAAAGATGGTCATACCTATTTCAATGTTTCAAATGTCTATATAAAGAAAGACATTTATCTACAAAGGACAGTTAAGTCGAAGTAATATTTTGACTGGAATCACATCAACTCAGTATGGTGACACTGGATATCTCCCACACTAAATCATAAGGTTTATGAGTGAAAGGAATCCTTTTTTGTCATTTAATTTCTGGCATCTAGTATAACCCTGGAGACACAATATCTCAGTAAATATTTGTTCAGTTTATGAAGGAATCCTTATAGTCCATTTTAAATGGCAGACAGGTAGATATAAACATATATAGCTATCTATTTTTATCTAACTATAATCCATCTCTGTATCAACATCTATAGTTATACCGTACACCTATACCTACATATCTTCTTTATTAAAGGAGCGAATGAGATGTTGCTGTATATAAATTCAGGGAAATAGTTTTGAAAAAGGTATCATTAAATTCATTAAAGATGTCATTTATTTCATTAAAGAAATTAATGTTATTTACTGAAAAAATTTGGAGGCTGTTATAATAGATAATCCTTTGTCTTTTAGTTATGTAATTATTTGATATATGATTTTTTTTTTACACAGAAGAAGTCACTGTATTTGACCCTTTCAAGAACATTGTAATAATACTTTAAGGGCTGGAGAGCTGCAGTAGTAATGAGATGTGGTTAAAATCAACATTGCAGTCAGCTACTGCATGATGCAGTGAGTATATGATGCAGAAACTAAGACCATAAACTCAGGATCCTTTCATTGTATCCACTGCTGCCAACACCAGTGCACCCAACATAGTTATACACCCTAGTGGGGTATAATAAATATGCATAGACTGTCTCACCAATCCAACAGTCCCTTCTTTCATTCATTCAACAAACATTTATTGGACATCTACCATCTGTCAGACACGGGGATCTTGCAATGAACTCCATAGTCTAATTTATACATAATTCAATTAAGCATCTGTTATGTGTCAGGCACTGAACTAGCAACTCGAGATGCCAAGATGAACAAATGCACAGACTCCATCCCCAAGGAGGTCAAAATACATTGAGAAAGCTGAGAATCTCAAATCCGCAGGGAACAGAGACACTACCCACTGCTATAAATAAGGAAGAGAGAATGAGAAGAGAGATCCATTGCATTTGGTATTAGAAAATTTTGGCCATTCTTGAGAGAGACATTTAAGGAGAGTTGTTTTGATGAAAATTAAAAGGCATTGGCTCAAGGAGGAATGGAAAGAAAGAAAATGAAGGTCAAGAAAAGTATAGAGCTATTTAAGGAGATTTAACAATGACAGGAAAAAGAAGGGTTGGTAGTTTGGGAAATGGAAGGGATAAAAGAAAGATTTCCTTTTGTTTCATATGTTTTGCTTTATTTTTGTTAGGTTGAGGAGCATATGAGATCAGTGGTAAGGAGTAGAGAATTTAAAATGTGAACATTTCAACTAGTTTATAAGCAAAGAATTTCAGTGTTCTATTGCCTCTAAAGTTGGTATGGAGAGGCCACTGTTATTTTCCTTCAAGTTAATATCTCAACATTATGGATGTATCCAAAATAACCTAGTTTCCCTTAGCAACTGATTCCATTCACTTTCTTTTAACCTCTTTAGATTGTCAGCCTGTACCATGTCATAGAGTAACAAGTCTCATGTACTTATTGTCTGCTGGGTAAAGAAGTACTTGATTTTAATTGCTCTAAATTTACCATTTCTAAGTTGCATGCAATGTCTCTTTGTTCTGATGATCTAGAATTGCCAATGCATGGGTGTCCCTCCCCAACACTGTGGCTGGGGAGTCTCAGTTCTGTGGGCTCTCTCCCCACCACAGGCACCACTGTGGTTCCTACTCTCACTCTCCTCCTATGCATTCTCCCCACGGAGGATGTAACGACCTATACACAGTACACCCAGACACCACATCTCCATATTCATACTGCAAAACTAGAGAAAAACTAAATCCCAATTTACCTGGGATACCCACTGTCCAGGGATCATTATTAAGAGAGTCCTATTTACTCTAGAAGCAATCCCAGGTGGACAATTACTTAAATGTTCACCATACTTAAAAACCTCTAATGTCTTCTGTGGTTATTAAGATAAAATCCAACTCCAGTGATTCTGGCCAGAGTCTCCCTTTATCTACCTCCCTGAACTCAATCCTGTCCTTCTCCCAACTCACTGTAACCTCCCTCTCCTCACTGGCCCCTCTGTTTCCCCAAAAATTGAACCCACACTGATGTTGAGACTAGAGCAGAGTCCCTTCTGCTATATGGGGTTCTGGCTTCCTTACTTCCTTCTGATCTTAACTAATCTGCCACATCCTCAGAAAGCCCTCCACTGGCCACACCAACCCCAAGGAGCAGCCTGCCTCCCAAAACTCCTATTGCATTTTTTATTTCTTTCTATTTATTTTGTTTATGTATTTAAATAATGTATTCATTAAATTATTTTTTCTTTGTAAAATAATTATTTTTATTTATTTATGCATGTAAGAGCTGGGGTGTAGGCCAGAGGTGTGTATGTGGGCAGGAAGAGGATCCAGCAGAGACAGAGTGGGGGACAGAACAGGCAGATCGACTGAAACACACTGCTGAGGGGAGCAGTAGGCGAGACAGGAAAGGTAGGTTAGTTCCCTGGGTTAGTTCCGTGACTGGGAATCAAACTCATGCTGCAGTAGCTGTAATAGCTGCAGTAGCCGGTGATAGCTAGATAGCACTGGGACTTTAATCCCTGCACCACGGTGGGGGTTTAATTAGACTTTCTTGAATGCTCATGAACATAGAAATTTTCTTCATTCTGACTTAGTTATTTGTCACTGCACCCTTTTCCTCAGACTCTAGCTTCCTAAAGGAAGAGCCTTCCACCAAAGGCACCTTACCATGAATACTGGACAGAGACCCTCTGGGAACTACAGTGAATCTAGGACCTTCTGGAAAACACACACCTTAATCCAAGACCCCCAGTTGCAAGAATCTTTTATTATTATCAACATTTTCCTCATGAGCCTAAGAAAAAGAGTTCATAATGCGTCGCAATGTGTCTGGGCTGCTTCCTAACTGTGTATTGCATTGTATAATGTCCTTCCAATGTAATTTCTATTATGAGCAAGTTTGCAGAACTCCTGAAAAATATTGTATGCAATATACAGGAGTGTGTAAATCATTCATTAATTGTGTCAGTATGCACAATATAGAAGTGCATAAATCTCTCCATACAGAAGCAGCAGTTTACAATGATGTTGTTTTCAAAAGAACCTGCTTCACGGTATCCTTGAGAAGGGGCAAGGAATTATTATACCTACTAACAGATGAAAGATGTAAGTTTAAATGACTAGGTTATTAATTCAAGATGGCCAAGCTGAGATGACAGGCCAGGTTCCCTGACTCTTCCATGGTCCTCAGAATTGACCTTCTGTACAGGCAGTTCTCTAAATATTTGCTAGAAATATAACCGGACAAATGCTGCAGAAACTTAATACAAAGGCATTTAAAAAGAAACATTCATGTCATGTTTATTGCAGCACTGCTTAAAATAGCCAAGATGTGGAGACAAACTAAGTGTCCCCAAAGAAGTGAGAGGCTGTAGGAGAGGTGGTACATGCAATGTAATACTACTCAGAAGTCAAAAAAATAAATGTACTCATGCCATTTACAGCAACATGGTTGGAGCTGGAAGAGTTTATACTAATTGAAATAAGCCAGAAAGAGAAAGAGAACTGCTGGATGGTTTCACTTATATGTGGAATCTAGAAAAACAAAGAAATAATGGGTCAGACAAAGGCAAATTTCAAAACCAACTCATGAGAACTGACCATAGATCTTAGGCTTTCAGAGGGCAGGTGGGAGGGAGAGGGGTAAATATGGGAGGAGAACAAATTGGACTCTGGTAGAGGCCTAACCAAAAGACATATTTCAGATGGTTTCACTCATGTGTGGAATATAAATAACCAAAAAAAAATTACACAGAAACAACAGAAAGAATTAAAAACTTGAATGTGGCAAAACGAAGATAATGTTACCAAAGGGAATAGGGGAAAGGGCAGAGGGTATGAAGGAGGGAGGTAAATGGGGTGTAGGCATGGTTCAGTAGAGGAAAAAAATACATATGCACTACATGTTCCCTTTGTTAATGAAACGGATTCCTGTCATTCTGTTCATGTACAATGCGTACATGAACTGGGTTTAAGGAAAGAATTCTGTAACTTCTTTCAGTTCTGAGTCTAAATATATGGTTATAGGTATATAATGAACAAATTATTGATTTTAATCATTACAAACTGCATTCATATATCAATTAGATATGTGTTGTCTAATACAATTATGTGGAAGTAACAGGTGGCTATTTAAATTTAACTTAAATAAAATTAAATAAAACTTTAATCCTCAGTCTCACTAGCCACATTTTCAGTATGCAAAGTCCACATGTGGCTGGTGGTTACTGAACTGAACAGAACAGATGTAGAATGTTTCTATCATTGCAGGAACTTTTATTGGACAGCACCAAACTAATGGATTTCATTGGGTGTATGAAGAAATTTGTTTATCGAGAAATCTGTCTATAACAAATTCTTGGTCATAGAAGAAAAAACACTTAATTTGAAAACTCTTTAACACACATACATGCTCACAAAAAAAAAGATTCTTGCAAATAAATCACAACGGGAGAAAAAAATTATGTTTAATAAATATACTATCACCATTAGCAACTGTCTATAGCTAGTTTATCAAAATAATTGATATCAAAGTCATCTAAAGGATTTTGAGAATCCTTCAAGATAGGAAAATATATGTATCAGAATCAGTTTAGGACAGTGGTTCTCAAACTGTGGTGTGCCTTACAATCATCTGCAGAGTTTCTAAAAATACACCACCAATGTTTCCAACAATTCATATTTCTTTTTTTAAATTTTTTTATTAATATAAAATATATTTTTAATTCACATATACTTGCCATCAATTGTAATCCCCATATATTCCCCATCACCATATCACCAGTGCACCATCACCTCCGTCCCTCGTGCTCCCATCTTCCCTCAACCCTCCCCCTCCCTCCCCACCAAGTGTCCCCAGTCTGTCCTTGTCTCCTCATTTTTGGTTTTTGTGTCTTTATTGCTGTTATTGTTGTTATTATTATTGTTCTTAGGAATAAGAACAATTCATATTTCTGACAGGTTTACAGGTGATGTCGGGGTCTCCTATACACATGGGGATCTGTGGGTGGGGAGCATCTGGACACAATTTGGGATAGACTGGTCCAGTATCTGAGATAGTGACAATAAGGTGACCAGCTATTCTGGCTTGCTCCAGACTGGGGGACTTCAATTGTTATGCTAACACCAGAAAAGTCATAGGTAGAGCTTGTCAAGCTGGATGAGCTGGTCCCTCTTCATGACAGTGGAAACAAAGCACTATGGTGGGAGCCACAGGAGGAATTTAAGGGACAGTTTAACCAGTGTCTTTCAAAGTCATAAGTGAATGGTCTGCCATGATGCTTTCCCTATGTTGAATACATGCTTCTTAAGGGCAGAGTCTCATGTTAGCCTCTTATTACTAGCATCAAGCATGGGGTGAGGTATATAGTAGGTGCTCCAAAAATGTTTGTGGATGGGCTATCTGTATGAATATTGAAATAAATGAGTGAATGAATGGATGCATAGATGCATGACTGGGTGGGTATGATAGTAGGACTGGTAGGATGATAGTAGGATAGATGGGAGGAGGATGGGTGGATGGATACATAGAAGGATGGGTGGATGGATGGGTGGATGGATGAACGGGAAGATGGTACTAAATCATATTATTTCCCTGATATAGCTAATGGTAAACTAAGTCGCTCACTCCAATAATCAAATTTAAAAGTCCTAGTGTCTTTGAGTTTATTCAGGTAGATGGAGAAGACCCGGCCCTATTCCAGAAGTTGCTCCTTCTGAAGAAGATTCTATGAACATCTTCAGACAGAGCGGTAGGAGGATGTTCCCTGCCATGCCAACTCTTTCTCAAAACTTACTCCATCTGCTCTTTGGGGAACCTTCCAAAACGTACAGAGGGGACAGTTCAAAGTGAAACACCCCCCCCCAAAAAAGTATAAGAATAAGAAAGAGTTAAAAAGCAAGAATTTCTGTTTTAGAAAAATTAAGGGTGTGGGGCCTCTGTTGTATTAAATGTTCAGTTTGCTCAGAAAGTAAATCTTGTCAGTGAGCAGGCAAGAGATTAAGGTGACGGGGAGGGCAGTTTTGAGGCAGTTAGATATTAATTTCCCATAGATCATCTGTCCGTCCTCTCCTTGTTTGAAGTTGCCAAGGCTGGGGCTTCAAAGCACACAGGACTGCTATTCCACACAGCTCACGGCCCCGTGGGGAGCCGCCTCAGCAGGTTCTAACTCTCCCTGCAGGAGCCTTCCTCACTCTCCCTCTCTGTCAGTCGCTGTCTTTCTCTCTACTCCAGGACATCAAGGACAATTCTATCAGCAAGTCCAGCAAAGCCAGTTCCCCAACACGGTGAGTGTCTCAGGCCCTGGCAAGACACAGGCAAATTGATTCAGGAAATGAAATGAAAAGGAACCTAAGCCTTTCCTCAGTGCTCTCACCAAAAGGAGAACTTTTTCCTCCTTGCTTCTGTCTCCCTCCTTATATGTTTCCCCCATCAAAGTTTCAAGGAATGTATTGGTCACTCTTACATCCATCTTTGCCAGTTATTTCTAGTTCTTAATTGATGGTTGTTTCTTAGTGAGAAAGGTTCCTGTCAAGTAGTTCATTTTCTGGTAGGACAAAAATGGCAGTGGGCCCTACAAAGTGCTCTTCCAGTGATCAGTGTATGAAAATGGGCCACCAAAAGGGCAGCTGTCCTCTGTGGTGAGACACAAGGAACACCCTGGTGCCCGGAAGGTTTCTTTGTGCCCCCAACCACCGGGCAGTAAACACATAGCTTCCCCTTTGCCCAGTCATCAGAGTTAAGGAAAAGCTGTAGTTGGAGAGAAGTTTGCAACTCATCGAAGGAGTTTGGGAACATATCCGAGTGACAATCCTAGGAAAAACTAGCCCCTTTTCCTGAATTTGGATAAAAATTCCCTTTCTTAGATTTCCTAAAATAAAAAACCATAATGAAGGGAAATGTCAGGTCCAAACCAAAAATCTTTTTTTTTTTTTTAACATTAGAAAAAGAACTGTTTTCTGATGAGGGCGAACTTTAGTCACTTTGTACTGTGGGGAGAGATTTGTGATGAGCAGGCACTGGGTTGTGTGTGTTCCAAGCTCCTTTGCTAACCAGTGTTGGACAGATTTACGATATCAAGGACCCGCTTGCTATATGGAACCAAAGATTGCAAACCCTGGGATCTCTGATATAGTTTTTATTGCCATTTAAGCATTTATTTAGATCCATTTGACACGAATAATTACAGACAATCTGAATTCAGAAATATCTACTTGGTAAACTGACCACAGTAAAATTTGTTTCTCCCAGGATGGAAGCTACATCCCAGCTTAGATGTGCCACTCAGAAGGGCATGCGCTTACCCACTAACAATATCAGGACGGCCGTGTCAGACTTGTCAGCCTACAAAATGGGAAGACAAAGCAGGAGGGCAGAGAGGACATCTCTGGGCATGCAGCTCAGCTCGGCAGAGACATCTGCCGAAAGAAGTCTGAGAAATCACCTGCTGGCTATTCTTCTAATCAAGAAATCCTATGGGTCATTGCCCTCCTGTCAGCCTGCACCTGAATTAAAGATGGTGCAGTTTGTTTATAGTAATTTCCTGCCAGGTCATTTATTGACTGCACAATCCCTGCCAAATCCAATGGCCCAGCCCAACCCTCTGACCTCCATGAGAACACTGATTGTTGCTTCTCACCTTATTAGACCATTCTCCTCGGCAACCACTACCTAACCAAAGGAATTTCAGCCAATCCCTCTTTTGTTTGTTCCTTGTTTTTCTTTAAGCGAATGGAGGACAATGACCTCATCCTTGGAAGGAAGAGACAAATTTCCATCATAAGGAATGGAAACTACCTCTCTTGGGTCACCCTTCCTACTCTGCATCTCCCTAGTAGAAGAGCATGCACATTCTGCAGAGTCCTGGAGAAAAGGGTGACTGCCTGTGTACAGTAATACTTGCTAAGCTTAGAGCCAAATGGAGCGGGGAGGCCAAGCAAATAGCGCTAGCTTTATTTTTCTGTTGGTTCTGAAGGGCTAATTTCCTATAATAGCTGCTAGGATGCAGATTTAATCTAATGAATGGACTAAGCAAATATTCATTGTCTATTATTAATAGTGCAGCAATCCTTCAAACAGTTTGACTGCTAACCCAAACACCCAAAGCAACAGCTGTGAATGTGAAAGTGCATTTTACCTGTCAATGCAATGATTTCACGTGTTCACGTTTTCACTAATATTAGCAAGCCATTAAAGCTAATCCTGGGTATTAGCCTGCTATTAATGGTCACCGTAACCTACACTTAGCATCCCGAGTGCAGACCACATGCCTCTAGATCAGAGGTCTTAACTGGCATCCAAAGATGAGTTTTAGCTAATCTCTAATTGCCTCTCATATGCTATGCAATGTTTTTTCCTCCCGTGGGGACTCTTCAGGGAAGGTCCACAGTCCTCAGTAGACCCAAACAACCACTTGATTCATAACATATTAGGATTAACTGCTCTCTATTACAGTCCTTCCTGGAAAGAGGATCTGTGTCTCCATCTTCCTGTAAATCCTTGCTTTGTCTATTCATAGACTTTGCTTGAAGCAAGTCACTGGTAAGCCAAAATAACTAAGTTTAAAAATCTACCTATAGGGATTTTATTTAGTCTCATACAATTATTATCATTAGGAGGAGTGATTATATACCTGTTTTTCTTATACTTTTTTTTTCCCAAATTTTTGTTGATGTACCATTGCATCACATTGCTTTACATCCCAGCTAGTATTTTGGGAATAGAGGATATTTCCCTTCAGGTGTAGTCACTTCAGTGCACTCACATCCAAAGCACCCATAGTCTTTCCCAATAGTCCCCATTGTGCTCTCCCCCGACCCTGTTTTCACTCCCCCCCTACTCCTTTTCCCTCTGGTTGCCTCAATTCTATGGTCCACTCTCAAGGGCTGGTTTTAAAGTTTGTCTTTGTCTGATTCTTTGTATATACCTGTTTTATAGATGAAAAAAATTAGTTTTCTAAGCAGAAAAACACTTCTATAAGAAAAGTCAGACTCTTGGTAAGGAATTATTTAGGCCATCCTTTACTGGAAACAATGACAAGTAATAGAAGGTCATGGCTCTGATGGCACTCCTTATTTTATGAGAGGGAAAAAAAAACTGTGTTGGAACATCACAATGCACTGTGATGTAATTGTAAGAGCAGAGACTCAAAGAAGGAGATTTGGGTTCTAATTCTGGCTCTTAATAGTTCCTAAAGTGTGATCTGAAGCCAAACTGATGCCTCCCAGAGCTGGGGTGAGAGAACTGAGGGTGATGACAGATATAAAAGTTCTTTATAAAATGTGACTGTTGGTTATTAATAGTATTTTGAAAATGAGCACACACATTAATGCTGTTATCAAAGGTCAGAGGAAGTGGATCTCTTCATGAAGCATGGAAGGAGAGGCTGAATGTTTCATGGGGTGCACGTGTTCTCTGTAATAACATCCATCCTGACCTTCCCATACACTTGCAGGCAGCTGACGGCTACGTTGCTATAGATATAATATCATATCATCAGGAAAGTCATAGATGAAAAGGATTTCAAATGGTCACAGTTTAACCATATTAGAAGATGAGAAATAGGATGTATTATTATGAAGAATAATCAAGGAAACTTCAACTTGAGACTTTTGCTACCAAGGAGGTCCTATGTTTTTCTATATAGCTATTGAATCACTTATTTGTCTAAAGTCCAAAAGGAAATATAACATTTGAACTGTATGGAAGAAAAGGATTTAGATAAGATTAAAAATGTGTATATAAAAATATATTCAGGAAATCTTTTATTTTCATATCAATTTTATATCTAAACAAAATTTTATCCAAATAACATAACACATTTATATGGTACTTAGACAGCTCTGTTCAAAAGGAGAAAATAAGGGAACCAAAGGAGGATCAAGGAAAGGAATAATAACAATAATAATAACAATAACAGCAATAAAGACACAAAAACCAAAAGTGAGGAGACAAGGACAGACTGGGGACACTTGGTGGGGAGGGGAGGGAGAGGGTTGAGGGAAGATGGGAGCACGAGGGACAGAGGTGATGGTACACTGGTGAGATGGTGATGGGGAATATATGGGGATTACAATTGATGGCAAGTATATGTAAATTTTTAAAGAATAGTGATGGGGAATACATGGGGATTACAATTAATGGCAAGTATATGTAAATTTTAAAATATTTTAATAAAAAAAGAATATTTTATATTAATGAAAAACATAAAACAAAAGGAGAAAATAAAGAATAGACAGTGTTTCGTTCATTAATTAAATATTTTACTAAAATATAATGAACATTCACTAAAATATAATGAACATTATATAACAAATATAATGAATATTTCCTATTCAATGACTTCTTCCACTTCCCTCAATATTTACACCCTAGGTAAATCCCTCCCCTTTGTGTGGACTGGGCTTGTTGACTTACTTTTGTTAACAGAGTTCAACAAAAGTGACTGGAGACCCTTACTCTTTGACTTTAGCTTATAAAAGACTATGGCTTCCATCTTGCTCCCACTGGCTCTTGCTCTCTCCCTGGTTGCTGAACTGAAGTGAGCTATCATGTAGGATACTGCCATAGAGAGAGCTCCAGGTGTCAAGGAAGGCTCTCATCACAGCCCTTTGCCTGCAGCACAGGAGGAATTGAGTCCTGCTAACAGCCACCAAAGTGAGCCTGAAAATGGTTGCATCCCCATAGACACCAAACACGACGATAGCCCAGTAGACACCTTGGCTTCAGCCTTGTGATAGATCCTGAGTCAGAGGAGAGGACCCAGTGGAGTCATGCCTCTGACCCAGAGTAGTTGTGAGACAATAAAAGGATTTTTGTAAGTCACTAAATTTTAGAGTAATGTGTGGCACAAGAACAGATAACTAATACACCATGAACCAGGCACTACACTGAGTGCTCAATAAGGCGTGCAGGGTCCTCAAGTTCCTAATGTTTTTAATTGGCATGCTGTCTGACAATTAGGCAGAGCTGCTCTAATGCACAAATCTTCCATAGCCTAGGTCCTTGCTTAAAACACACCTGACTCTTTGTCACCTGCAGAATAAGACGTAACCCATCACCCCGGTGCAAGCATGGCCCCTAGCTTACACTCCAGCTTCCCCCGGCCTCCGCCATGCCCACACACCATGTCAGAGTCACACTTTATGTCCCAGCAACATTGAGCTGCCTATCTTCCCAAGTGCCACAAGACATATGTTCAAGTCTGCCTTTGTTCTGAATCTCCAGTTCAGCTAGTTTTTCCTAAGTCCTCTCCTGACCTTCATGTCTCCGTAAAGAAAGCCAGTGCATCCACTAGGAACCTGATAGGGCAGCTGTTCTCCTCCAAAGTTCCCTGATCCTAACAAAGTTACAAGAAGTCCTCTGGGTGCCCAGGAAAACTTAGGGTAGTGGTGTCATTATCTGCATGACAAATACAGCAAATATATATGTTCCCCTGCATCTGTCTATCTCTGAGCTTCAACTCCAAGCTCCAATGGATGGGTCAGTATCTATTCATCATATATCCTTAGCATTTATCATAGTGCAGATGTGACAGAATACATGCTGGGTAGATAAACGAAGGGATGAAGAGCACATTCCTAAGCATAGCTGAGTATATTAAATATGGTCACTAGCAAGGGCACAGAACTAGACCTGAAGCTCATTGTGGGGAATGGTCAAGTTAGGCTATTACTACAAAGCCTATAGAACAAATTGCAATAAGACTGACAACCAGGCAGACAATTTACTGATGATATGATCCAATCTCCCACCTGGAAAATTGCTTATACCACAGATTTCTGCTGAGTCGTGAAAGAATTGATAAGTCAAGAATTCCTACTGAGGCATTCCATTAGTTGGCTAATAAAGGTGTGTTAGGGAACCCCCATTCATTGTATTCGTGTGTCTTGGATAAAGAATAACTTGGGATCAACAATGATCCCTGGTAAACGGTAATTACTGTAGATGGTAGATATACTAGGTCTTGACAATGTGTCCAATCTCCTGACTCATAAAACAAACAAGCAGTGTGGCTTTGGAGCTAGAATCAACCTGACTAGCATGGGCTATACTATTTTTCTCAGTGTACAGAAATGACAGTTTCAGTGTGCTTGCCCTCTATATATGCTAATATTTACAGAAACCAACATAGGCAGAACATAGCACCAGCTGCATGCCATTAAAGGAAGGCTGCAGCAATACAGAAAACAGACAAACTTTTACCTAAAAGATACAACAGTGATAAGGGCAGGAAAATACCTCCTGCTGTGTAAAAAGGCATGCAAATAGAAGGAATTGTTCAAAATAATTTTAAATCTCATCAACTGGGCTGCAGTACTGTTAGACCAGAGGCTTGCCTACATTTGACTCAGAATTTGGAAAGGGTGGCATAGAAGATGAGTTTAAAGCAAAGGGTCATTTATATATTTCATATACACTACATGGGAATATCTTTTCTGTTATAGAAATTTGATAGGACTTCCACCCCCAAATGTGATTCTTGATTTCAGACATTTTCATAGTGCTAAACTCTTAAGCATGATGAGAAGACCTGTTTTTGAGCTAAGAAATGATTGTTCAACTCTGATGTCTGACCTGATGTTTCAGCCATAGCAAGTGGGGAGAAAAGTAGAGAAGAGAAGATCATTAGCTTCAAAGTATGGGAGGTAAAGATGATCACTCCATTCTCAAAGGGAGTGTGTGACTTCTACACATAGATTCACCCCAAATGAGCCCTACAAGCAGATTTCTATTTCTGTATTGTCTCTTATCTTGGTTTACAGTATTTGTCATCACATATACAATATACAATTAAAGATATTCATATTATAAATTATATTAATAAAATAATTGTAATATATAATTAAATATTCATTAGTGATCACTAGATTTCAGAGACCAACTAAACCACCTGCTATTTAATTTTCATCATAAAGCAATATAGTTGAATATTATTGTATCTTTCACAAAATAAAGCCAAGGTTAGGGCACTGTAGTAAGGTGTCTATGACCTGTGCCTAACAACCAAATGAAATATACAGAGCTGAAATTAAGTCATGGTCACAGAAACTATAACTTTTACTTTACCATCAAGTACCTAGTTTAACACTTTTATGTCAGATTCTCAGAACTGAATTCTTCCCCAGAGCATATTTTGCTAAACTTTCTAGTTCCTGGTTGTTCTAACTCTGATCCCATCCCTTACTCTTCTTATGTTTCTGTCTCCCAGAACCAAATCCATAACTCGGGCACTCCCCAATCTGAGAGCTACTGTTAATCCTTCTGGGTGGTCCTCAGCAAAGTTCAGAGGCTCACATGTTCTCAGGTTCTACAGAGAGGCAGCCTTGCCTGGATGGATATCTGAGAAACCAACATCTAACAAATTGGAGAACAGCTATAGGTATGCGTTCTTTCAGGTACACATGATTACTAATGTGGCAGCAGAGCAAGTGATAACTTATATAAGCATTATATACACACATATAAGATGTACACAAATACATATGCATGTGTGTGCATATATATGTATCTATATTTAGTTGACCCTTGTGCAATATAGATTTATATGTGCCAACCCTACTATGCCCATAGTGAAAAATTTACATATGACTTACAGTTAATATTTCACATAGAAGTATTCAGCCAATGGACATTAGAGTTTGGCTGAATCCATAAATGTGAAATCATATACAGAAACACACACACACACACACAGACATGCAAATGTACTAAGGCAATTTAAGCCAATGTTGTTCAATGGTCATAGATATATGATTTTATGTATGTGTGTGGATATATGCACATACACACATACATCTACATATATACATATAACTTTTAACTTTAAAATCATGTAAGAAAAAAATTAAATTAAAAATTACTTGAGAAGTGATAATAAAATATTAAATGTCAAAAGGTGTAGTATACAACTAAATAATACTGACAGACTTAACATTACAAAAGACTCAAAATTAGTGAACTATTTATTTAATGAATGAAAACAGAGTCAACCTGTTTGAATACATAGAATATAAGAAAACAATAAGAGATTATATTATCAAAATAAGAGCTATATATAAAATATAAATAAATATGAATAAGAAAATATAATATATATTTATATTATAAAAATTATATATTTTAAAATTATAATTCCATTAATGTGTAATATAAAATAAGAGAGTATATTATCAAAATAAGAAAGAGATAAAAATCCTAAAGGACTGCTAAAGCAGTTCTCTCTGCAAAGACCAATAAAACTCTTAAGACTCTATTGATGTAAGCTAAAAAAAGAGATGCAAATGCACAATATTAGAAAGACAAGAAATCAGTGCATTATAACAAATTCAGGATACTCTTTTGATGTGCAGAAACAAAATTTACTGATAAATTTGAAAATAATTATGAAATGAACAACTAAAAGTATGGACAATCAAACTAGAGATGTGATATTTAAAATGAAATGTTATTGAAATTTAAAACCCAAATGCTCAGTACTAAGCACAGTGGGAACAGATAAGTTCTTACAAAAATACAAAAGACAAATTACTCAAAATTTAAATAAACTGTTTCAGAGAGGCTAGAAAGATCACTTGTTAAGCTAGAATATAGTTTTGAAATCAAAATCAGAAAGAACCAGAAAAGGAAAAGTGTCAACTGCTCTTGCTTATTGAGATACAAATTTCAGAGATGTCTTTCTTTTTAAATGACTCATTTGTTTTATCTTAGGTATACAAATTGGGTGTAATTTTAGAAAATGCATTAGTATACTAAGCTACATGAATGAACCTGCCACTGGTATTTGAAGGACAATTTTGAGCAAGCCTTACTGGGTACACTAGATATCAGAGGATGTTGTTCAATGCAGATTTTGCTTAGCAGGCCTGGACTGACCCAGATGCTTTGCATATCACACAAACTCCTGATATGCTCCTGAGACTGGTCTGCTGATCACACTTTAGGAAGCAGTGTTGATCTTGAAGGAGGAGATTTCCATTTTAGTCATAAACTCTCCCCAATCCCATTCTCGAATATGAACACTAGACCATCTAACCCCACTTATGTGTGGTCCATGTGTTTTTCTGTTCTGTTTTTTGTTTTGTTTTGTTTTTTATTTTTTTAGCCAGGCTCTGGGTGACAAGTAGCAAATTTATTCAGTAAACTTCTGAAAAGGAGAAAAAAAACCTTAAAAGGAGAAAAAAAAACAACACCTATTGTTATTTATTTCAATAGATGCAAAACAAATGTGATACATTCATGATAGAAACAGAAAGAAATTAATATTATAAGAAACTCCTTTAACTTGAAAAAGGAATTTACAAAAATGCATGACAAGCATCATATTTAATAGTGAAAATATTAGAAGCAATCATTTTAATGTCAGGAACAAAACAAGGATGCTCATTCTCAGTGCTTTCATTCAACAACGAGTTGGGGGAGCAGAATCAGCACAGAGAAATAACACCAAGAGATTAAGATATTAAGAATTAGAAAATAACAAACCACCTTGTAGTGTTTCCAATGGTATGATTATCTATTTAGGAAACCCAAGTAAATCAAAAGATTAATTATAATTAATATTTGTTTTTAAAAGTTGCTATATATAAGATCAATATAGAAATATTAATTAAATGTTTAAGCACAAGCCACATGAAAATAAAAAGAAATTATTAGAGGAGACATTATTTATAATGGCAACTAAAACAGGATTGGTGAAAATGATTGTATAAAACACATGAAAGAGATTTACAACAAATATTATGAGATTTTTATTGAAAAGCTAAAATTGGGACCTGAATAAAGGGAAGCACATTGCATGTTCATGAGTGGAAAAAACTCCACATAATCAATATTTCAATTCACACTGAATTAGTCTATAAATTTAATTTAATACAACACCAGGGCAAATCACAAGGGAATTTTGTATAGTACTGTATAATAGTTTTAGGTGGATGAACAAAGACTCAGGAAATTTGGAAGGCAAGATGGGGACACGCATTCTAGAAGAGACCAAGATGAATTTCAGAGCTGCAGTAATTAAGACATTGCAGCAGAGGCCCAAGCATGGATAAATAGACCAGAAAAATAAGAGAAATTCTCTAAAACAGACTACACTACAGCACTCAGGATTGAGGAGAGAAATGGCATTGCGTTTTTTTGGGGAAATCAATAATGCTGGTAGGATCCTTTCTCAACCATACACAAAAATCAATTGCAAGAAGATAAAACAACTAAATATAAAAAGCAAAACTGTGAAGTTTTAGAATACAAATATAAGGGAGTATTTTATGTGCTTCTGATTGGAAAGAATTTTTCATGTGAACATGCATGCACACACCCCCACACACATAAAGAAAAAAACACAATTTTAATTGATTAAAAGGAAAACAGAACCCCAAAACCTTCTCTACTCCATGGTAAAAACAGCAAGTGAAAACAGAAGTCATAGACTAGAGAATAAATTTGCAATTGTGATGCACAATTTGCAATTGTGATTGCAATTGTGATAGCTGTAAATTAGAATCCATAGTGTGAAAAAAGAAGAAATACCTACCAACCAAGAAAGGAGAAAACAAACTTAATAAGAAAAATAGGTACTCAGTAAAAGGAAAACCGAATGGCCAATAAGTAGTTTAAAAGATACTCAACAAACACTAGTAATCAGGAAAATACAAATTAAAACAACAATAAGATATCATTATATACCCAGTAAATTGCCTATTTTGAGGCACCCTAGTGAGATTACAAACTGGCCCAACTATTTTACTGAGCAATTTGGCAATATCCAAAAATTTTGAAGGTGGTCTCACTCTACACCCAGTAATTCTCTCTTAGAGGTACACAAGAGGCACATAGAAGAATGTTTATGGCAGCATTGTTTGTGATAATTGGAAGCAACCCCGTTGTCTTGCAAGCACAGAGAGCTGAAACAGTGTTATATTCATAATTTGGAACAATATACCGCAATTAAAATGAAATATACATCAGGACTAAATCAAATCTGGGAAACATAAAGTTGTACAAACACAACCAAGGCAAGTCACTAGAAGGATATAACCAGATTGAGATCATTTATAAGGGTTCAAAATCAGGGAGGATAACATTATATTTTACTTACACACAAGAATGCATCACAACTAGGAAAAAGTCCCACCAGATTCATAAGTATGGGTACCTCTGAAATGGGAAGAGAGAAGTGAGGAAAATGGAATTAAAGTAAAAAAACCAGGGGATTCAGTTTGATTGTAATATTTTATTTCTCTAACAAAAGGTCTGAAGTAAATTTGGAAAAAATGTTCAGATTGCTAAAAGTAGGCAATTAGTACATTTTTATTATTCAGTATGTTTTTTCTATTTATTTGAAATATTCATCTTATAAATGCTGATAATAGGCATTTGCATAAAACTATATGCACATTTGCTTACTTAATACAAATAGAGTCAATCAATGGGACTCTTTAATGATGTTTAAAAAAGATCAGTTCTGTGTGAATTTTCCCCATCAGCATGCCTGGAACATGCTCAGTGGGTGATGCTGTTCATCTCTAGGTCATCTCCAGGTGTCAGCAAGTTCGTGGACATTATTTTATGGCAGGCTCTCTCTCCATGTTTTGTTTCCATTGCCACATTTTCTTTCTTTGTTTTTTTATTTAAAATTTTATTTATATTTGTGTAGAAGAAATGGGGTATAAGCCAGAGGTGGGGTGTGTGTGAGAGAGGATTCACCAGAGACAGAATGGGGAGCAAACAGGCAGATCTACTGAAATACACTGCTGAGGCAATAGGCAAGACAGGAGAGGTCTTCTGCGCCCTGTGGGTCAGCTCCTTGGCCTGGGCTCAAATGAAGGCCTGTGCAGCTGTATCGCTGAGACTTAATCCCTAGGCCACCAGGGAGGACCACCACATTTTCTTAATATAGTATATCCTGACAGATGAAATAGAAACCACAGCTTGCAAAACTATACTCCAAATCTCAAAATCAATATACTCCAAATCTCAAAAACTCTACCAAACTGTGTCAGGCAACACCATCTTAGCTCAGATTGTCTTAAAACTCACTCATTCAGACCCTTATGTTCCAGAATAAGACCATAGGACAGACCCAATTGAATTAATAGGAAGTGCTCTTGGATTACTATTACAGAAATTCAACTGGTTTATAAAATCTTCCCAACTCTGTTCAGCCCCCTGCTCACTGACATCTGTGCTTAATCCACCAAGTCCCCAGCGCCCAGTAGAAAATGCCCTTCCTTAACTTCTGAACCTTCTGCGAGTCTTTCAAGAGGTTGTTCTGTCTTGCCCAGCAAACTCAATGAACCCAGTTTTGGATGCCCCCCCAAACACTCCTGGACATCTTTGATGAGAATTAGACAATGATGTTGAATGGGATTTCTTGGGAGCAAGCCCAGAGTCCAAGGATCCCAGATGGTCTCTTTCTCAGTTCTAGTCTTCCACAAGGAAATAATTCAATGTTGAGACCAAAGTTACAGAAAAGCAAGAGATTTACTGACAGGTAGGCCAAGGAAAATAATAGGAGAGCTCTCTGAACAGAAACAGGTCTCTAGTGGGTGGGCTACCAAGACCCACTGAGTTCTCCCACATCACCCCGCCTTCCTTTCTGAAACCAGCTTTGGTCTGTTGCTATTGTGCTACAATGTTGGTGTGATGAATAGTCCACTTTTAATTGAATCATTGGGGGCGGGTACGGGACACCCTCCTGGTCTACAATTGTTTGTCAGTTGGGTTGAGAGATGAACTGGGGGCTTGGGGCACTCTGTTCTTAACTCACTGCCTATATTCATTTCCTAATTTCCTCCTTCAGTGTGGGGACAAGCAAGGAGCTTGACCAAAAATGGTCACTCAACATTTTTGCCACTGTTCTACTTTATGTCCCTGCTCTCAACTTACTGCATTACCCCCACATTTTTCTATGAGGTCTGATCTTCCATCCCTCGGGTAGTTGCACCTCTGTCCCTTCAGCTATGGTATCCTTCCCGTCCTCACTTGCCACACTGACTGTAACTCATTCCTCACTCAGCCCAGAGGGCTCCTCTGGAAACTCTTCATGGCCGCTACGTCAGAGGTGGAAAACCCTCAGTGCGGCTTTCCTAGTACCTTGTGCTTCCCTGCTCCAGAGTAGTTATCAGATCTTTATTTTAATTTTTTGTTTTCTTAGCTGTCTTTCCCACTAGGTCAGCAGTTCTCTTCCTTGACTGCATATTGGAAACACTGGGTACTTTAACATTTTTAACTTACTAGTAAGGGGTATGACCTGGGTATTGGGTTTTTAAAAGCACCCTGGTATTTCTAACTTTCAGCGAAGGCTGGAAATCCCCACATTAGCTGGTGAATTCTTTGAGTACAGAAGTTCCTATTTGCCGTGTAGCACAAACAGCTAGCACAGTGCTAGATGCTTAATGAATGTTTATTGAATAAACGGCAGGTAACTATGGAGAACCACATTCTGATTCTGAAATAAAATACCTCACCAGCTTGCTGTGTCACTATATTTGGCAATAGCACTTGGCAGTAATTCCCTAAACAGTGAATATAACTCAATTATAGAATTATTACAATTTATTACAGTTATTGTTTTCATATTTCAGTCTCTCTTGCTGCAGGACTGGAGATGTTTGAAGGGAAAGATGACATCCTATTTATTTTTATATCTCCAGAGCCAAGAACAGTTCATGACCTATAAAATGACTCAAAAATGTGTACTTAACTAATTTAACTGACTAGAAATTGAATGATCTCAGTTTAACGTAATCATCAAAAGCCTCAAGTGGGCCTCAGATAGCTGACAGCCATACCATCGCACTGTTCATTCACCACCCTGCTCCCCAACATGCCCTTTTCACACTTCCTTCTCTTCAGGCTCCAACAGCCCTGTGTCATCCTCAGATCTGCCTTGTGGCCTCACTTCTTAATACACTAATGAATCAAAACTGTTCAAAAGAGCATTTCCATAGACTCACTGCCTCCCATCCACCTCCTAGCATTCGCTCCCACAGGTTCCTCTGGTGAGCTCTGGATCCCACTCTACCCAACGTCCTCCAAGGCACCATTCACCCAGAGCTCACAAGCTCCCACCCAGAGCTCATGAGCTCTCTCTTCTGGAACATTCACATCAATATGCAAAAATAATGTTGTGCATTCCATTAAAAAAAGTTTTTATTTGACCATACTTATTCTGTCATCTCTTCTCCCCTCTGTGGAAAAGCACCCTCAAAAATAAAGTGTCTATTTCACTGTCCCCTAGTCTTTTCTTCACAGTCTCTCAGAAATTCTCTCCAATAAGCTGTTTGCTCTCACTATTTTTCTGAAAATTCCCTCAAGGTTGCCTTGGAACTCCCTAGACCCAGAGCTAATGGTCATTTCTCATCTTCGTCTACGGAACCTATCAGCAGCATCTGACGCAGGAATCGCTCCACTCTCCTGACCGAGCTTCTTCACACAGTGCCCATACTCTTGGTTTTTTTTTTTTTGCCTTGCGGTTGTTCCTTCTCAGCACCCTTCTCTATGTCCTCACTTCCTCTACTACTCCTTAACACTGGGGGGATCAGTACTCAATGTTCTTCCTTGAGAATCTCATGTGGCCTCATGGCTTCAAATACATCTAACATCCAACCATTTCCAATTTTATATAACCAGTACAAATCTGAACTGCAGAAGTGAATGTGCAATAATTGCTTGGTGTTCTATGCCACCTATGTCTCAGAGACACATTAAATTCAACAACTTCAAAACTGACCTCCTGACCTGCCCTCCCAAACATGACACATTCATAGACTTCACCATACCAATTATGGACAGTCCATCCTTCTAGTTCTCCAGGCCAAATGCCTTGCAGTCACACCTGCCTCTTCCCCTCTCACACACTCCAAATTTAGTCCACCAGGAAATCAATTTCTCCACCTTGGGTTTCTGTCCAAACACAGATCATATCTCAATGGCTGTGCTGTTGCCCCCTTGTCTGGACAGCCACGGTCTCTTCTACACCAGCCTTCCTTATTGTTCTTGCTACATCTACCTTTCCCCACTTCCATCCAAATCTAGTCTCACGTCACAAACAAAAAGAAAGTCATGATTCTAAGTGTAAATCCTGTGTATCCTCACAAAGGCTGACAGTTTCACTTAGAGTAAAAGTTCATGTCCTCATGACCTGTCTCTCCCGTTTTAGATTCTCCTTTTCTATCTCCACTCTTACCACATCACTGAATTTACTCTGCTTCAGCCTCTAACTACCTTGCTACTTTCTGAGCTTGGCCAGATGCTTCCTTTGGGCTTCTGCGCTGGCTGATTACTCACCTGAACTATTTCTTTGATGTTCACATGATTCAGTCACTCACCCCCTTCAAATACTTGCTGTCTGCTCTCATGTCATCTTAGAGATGATGCCCACCCTGATACGCTGAACAAACTACCACCTTTCCTAGCCCAAAATCCCCCATTACTTACCCATTTTCTCTTTTATTCTATATTCACACTTAGCTTAAAACACACAAAGTGATTTACTTATTCATTTCACATTTACCATTTGCCTGTTCATCTTCTTTCATGAAAATCAAAGCTCAAAAAGGACAGCAATGTTTGCTTTACTCATGGACACACAACAAGCACCTGGATGAATGTCTGGTTCCTAGCAGATGCTCAGTAGATATCTTTGAATGAGTCTTTATATATATACATATACATATACACACACACATATATATACACATACACATACATATATTTCAATTTTTATATATTATGTTATATATATTTAATTTTGGAAAATTCTTTCCAAAGATTAAGTTCCTATTTATGTGCCCAGTTCCAGTACCTTCAATGATCAATGTTAGTGTATTCTGTATTGAGGTGTGTGTCTATGAACACACTCACATGTATACACACATGAATGTTTGCCTTTCATCTGTCCCATATTTCCACATCGACCACTTTCCCATTGACCACTGAGCCTAGCACAGAACTAAATATTTTCCTCCACTATCTCCCGTCCTCACAATAGCACTGAATGGTAAGTAAATTTCCATTTCAAACATGCAGAAAATGAAGATCAGAAGAATTTAATCATTGTAATAAAACTTTTAAAAAAATCACAGTCAGGGTTTGAGTTCACTGTTTTCCAGTCTAAATCTATCATTCTAATTACCTACCTTGTGTTCTCCCTCTTCCCTCCCCCTAAAAAAGGCAGAATACAAAGACTGGACACCAAATTTCACTGTTTCTGTGTTTCCCGCCAGTACTTAATATAACAGAGATTGCTCCGGGATGCCTAGCATGCTGAACGGCTAGAATCCCCACACAGAGGACGTGCCCGCTTTCCTGGATCAGTGGTCGCTGAGCATGCTCGCAACCCGTTACACTCACGCCCCGCCCACTGCAGCAGCAATGCAGGAACTAGGTCATCCTTCCCACTACTTGATGTAAAAATAAATAAATAACCGTGAAAAAATTCAATCTCCGTTTGGAGGCACTAAATCCCCTCTCCTTTCCAGATGGCTGGGAGATTTCTCCCAGGTGGTAAATATATTATTAAGAACTCATTTCACCGTGAAATTGACTATTCAAAACACAGACAGAAGTTAATATATTAGGACAACCTGTCTGAAAACTCGCGTTAGAGAAAATTTATTTTTGTTTAATATAAAACCTGGTATTATACACGACCTTTTTCTAGCTCAGGCAGTTAAAGTCATCCCGTTAGAACACGTGTTCCAATGTCAGGGAGCAACACCATCAAGAGTCATATCTCCTGGTATAGAACCTACGATCACCTCTCTGGCCACAGAGCATACTGTCACGGCTGTTAATAATGTTGGATCTCATATAACATTATACAGGTAGGTACACAGTGACTTTTTCCTCCCAGGAGCTGGGTCCCCTTTTAAAATCCTTAGCTGGGCTTGTTCTAGGTTGGCCTTCAAACTCATGATTAAGGACCATGCTGGGTAAATGTGGTGGAAGAATTAGCATTATTTAGGGGTGATCTGTTTCATCATTAGAAAAACCATATCAATCAGAAAGTGAGAAAGTGCTCTCAGCAAGGGCCCGATGCGATGAGAATCTCCTAAATAGTAACTCATTCATGCGTTGTTGATTCAGTCTTCAGTAGGTAGGCTGATTTCTCAGATTGCAAAGACAATTACTTCGGTGGCCACAGTCTATCAGTGAACACCTGTGTTATAGTAAGAACGATGTTTTAGGATTTGCACAATCCATAAGAAAACCCAATTTACAGAGTCACTGAGTACTAAATTGAGAGGGTGAGGTTTAAAGAAGGCATGACAAAGGCAGTGCCTTTCCAAATGAATCTCATAAAAGCCTGTGTGAAATGTTTATCTCTGAAGGGAGACCCAACAATCCTGGTCTTGGCACCAGCATGACTCAGAAGAGGCCTCTTGCTTTCCCACCAGGATTTTATTTATTTATTTTTAAAGATATATTTTGATTTTATTTATCCAAGAATTGGGGTATAGGACAGAGGTGTGGAAGTATGAGAGGATTCACCAGACACAGATGGGGAGCAGATCAGCAGGTACACTAAAATCCACTGCTGGAGAGACAGGAGAGGTCTGCTCTGTCATCTGAGTGACCTCCTTGACAAGGGATAGAACTCCAGCTGCAGTGGCTAGTGATAGCTTGATAGTGCTGAGACTTAACCCTTGCACCACCAGGAAGGTCCTTCTATCAGAGTTTTAAAATTTCTTTCTATCTATCTATCTATCTATCTATCTATCTATCTATCTATCTATCTATCTATCTATCCATCTATCTATCTACCTACCTTCCTACCTATCTATCCATCCATCCATCCATCCATCCATCCATCCATCCATCCATCCATCCATCCATCCATCTATCTAACTATATACATATCCCAGTTTGTGAGTATGTACATCACTTAGATCTACACCTATCTAAGTAGAGCTTTGGCTATTCGGGGTTTTTTGTGTCTCCATATGAATTTCATCAATATTTGGTCTAATTCCTTAAAGAATTTCATTGAGATTTTTATTGGTATTGCATTGATTCTGTAAATTGCTTTTGGTAGGATGGCCATTTCGATAATGTTGATTCTTCCTATCCATGAACAGGGGATATCTTTCCATTTCTTTGTGTCCTCCTCTATTTCTTTTAACAGTGTTCTATAATTTTCTCTATATAGGTCTTTTGTTTCTTTTGTAAGCTCTACTTAAGAAAAAGGAGAATGGAGGTATCACACTCCCAGACTTCAAACTCTACTACAAAGCAATAGTAATTAAAACAGCATGGTACTGGAACAAAGAAAGACACACAGACCAATGGAACCGTGTAGAAAGCACAGAAGTAAAACCATACAACTATGGACAACTGATCTTCAACAAAGGGGCAAAGAATCTGCAATGGGACAAAGATAGCTTATTCAATAAATGGTGCTGGCAAAACTGGTCCACCATATGTAAAAAAATGAAATTGGACCACTATCTCACATCATGTATGAAAATCAACTCAAAATGGATAAAAGAGCTAAATGTAAGACCCAAAACTATAAAATATATAGAGGAAAACATAGGTAAAACACTGAAAGACATACACCTCAACAGTGCTTTCGAGGTGGCAGTCCCCAAAGCAATAAAAATGAGAGAGAAGATAAACTGGTGGGACTACATCAAGATAAAAAGCTTCTGTACAGCAAAGGAAACATTAAACAGAACAAAAAGAAACCCCACTGAATGGGAAAAAATCTTTGCGCGCCACACAACAGACAAGGGTCTGATCACAAAGATATACAAAGAACTCATAAGACTCAAGAAAAATAAAGTAAAAAACCCAATCAAAAAATGGGCAGAAGAGCTTAAAAGACACTTCTCCATAGAGGACATACACATGGCCAACAGGCACATGAGAAAATGCTCAGCATCCCTCATAAGGAGGGAAATGCAAATCAAGACCACAATGAGGTACCACCTTACACCAGTAAGAATGGCACACATTAAAAAAACCAACAACAACAAATGCTGGTGAGGATGTGGAGAAAAAGGAACCCTAGTACACTGCTGGTGGGAATGCAAGCTA
>JAGFMF010011417.1:6526666-6551989 GCA_019455555.1 Galemys pyrenaicus
ATTAATTTTATTGTACAAGTCTCATTTGGACAGCATACACATTTTAGTAACTTTATTGTATTGTATTTTAACTAAAATACAATAAATAAATAAATCATGGGAAAAAAAGATTTATTTATTTATGCATACAAGAAGTGTATACAGGCCTAGAAATGTGGGAAGGAGATAGTGAGAGGATTCACCAGAGACAGAGTGGGGAGCAGATCAGGCAGATCTATTGAGATACACTGCTGAGGGAAGCAGCAGGCAAGACAGGAGAGGTCTGCTGCGCCATGTGGGTCAGCAACCTGACCGGGGGCTTGGATAGCTTCATAGTGCTGCGACTCCATCCTTTGTGCCATCAAGGAGGGCATAGTTAACTAAAGTTTAAAGAGAAAATGAAAACTTTTTCATAGTTCAGATGTAAGGACTACTTGGCTTTGCCACAGACCTCTCACAAGATACTTCCTTTTTCTTTTAAAAAAAACCTCTGAGGAGTGTCAGATTTATTAGTAATCACACGATGAATTTGTTACACATCACCAGTAGCGACATCAAACTGACACCTAAATAATGTCTATTAAAGAATGTCTTAATTTAGTCAATTATTTTGATCCAACTAATTACTCACTTAAATAAGAATTCATTCAAACTGCCTAGACTTCTTGAAAAAAAAAAAAAACTGTTCCAGAGTAATTAGTAAACCAGTAATTAATAATCCCCTGAGGAATTAAACCATTTTTCACACTTTTAGAGTAAACAAAGCATCCCTTATTGGAGAAGTGACATCTGCAGCCATTCACTAAAGGTCTAGCCACTCATAAAATGGAAAAAAAAAAAAAAAAAAAAAAAACCACTATGGGGAAATCACACTCACAACAAGTTTTAAGTAAATTGGGATTCCCAGGCTCAGATAAACTGCAAAGATACTTAAATACTTAAGTAATACTTAGATACTTAAAGTACTAAGTAATACATACTTTTAAAAAAACACAAAAAAACTATTAATGTGATTTGGAAAATATTATTTTATCCCTTTACCTCCACATCAAGCATTCATTGTCTACTGCATTCCAGGAACTTCACTGTGTAATGGCAAATAAAAATGGGAATTTCCTGAACAATTCCATTAATTCAGTCATTGTTAAGGTCCAAAAAGATTTATGAGAGTTTTACAAATTTGCAAAAGAGTTTTGCACAAAGTAATTCAAATTAATTTGCAGAATTATAATCTGAATAAAACCTTGGAAAACAGAGGAAGAACCAGGAAATATAATAAAAGGTGGGACATATCCTAAGCCCTTTTAGGAACAATTTATTTAAATATAAGATACACATAGAAAAATTAACATGTCCTAGGTTCACAGCATGATAAATATTCATGCACTGAACACAACTGCATTATAGCCACCGCTTGAAGAAATGGAGTAATATATCCAAACTCAAATGCTTCTCTCTTAGCACTATCCTGACTTCTAATTACAGTTTAGTTTTGTCTATTTTTATACTCTATATAAATACACATACTAGTTATGAATTCTTCCATATCGGTTTTTGTTTGATATTACGTGTATGAAAATCACTCATGTTGCATATAGTTTGTCAGGTTTAACGTTTTATTGTATTTCATTGGATAAGTATATCCCAATTCAGATACCCATTTGTTCACATTTTAGTTGCTTCCAGTTTGAAGCTAAAACAATAACGCAGCTGTGAACATTTTTGTGACATGTTTTTGGGGCATAGAAATACCTAAGCTTGGGGAATCTATGCTGAGTGGAATAATGTACAATTCTATTGCTTATAGTTCTAAATAGGTTTTCAAAGTGTTGTACAAATATAGATTCCCAACAGAAAAGCTGTAGTTGCTCTCCACCTGCATAAAGACGTGGTACTGTCAGTCTTTTAAATTTAGCCATTTTGGTAAATAGACAATAACATATGATTGTGGGGCTTTTTTTTAAAGACTTATTTATTTTTGCATACTCTGGTATAGGCCAGAGGTGTTAAGGTGTGAGAGGAGTCACCAGAGACAGAGTGGGGAGCAGAACATGAGATTGACCGAAACACTGCTGAGGGGAGCAGCAGGAGAGACAGGAGAGGTCTACTGCACCATGTTGTCACCTCCCTGGCCAAAGATTGAACTTGTGCTGCAGTGGCTGCGGATAGCTTCATAGTGCTGCACTTTAACACCTTGTGCCACCAGGCAGGCCCCATATAATTGTGGATTTAATTTTCATTTTTCCAAGATTAGTGAGATCAAGTTCCTTTACAAATTATTGGTGATGGTGGGTTTAATCTTTTGGTCATTTCTATTAAATGTCTATTTTTTTTTCAGAGTTGTTTACAAAAATATTCTGGGTTTACAAAAACATTCTGGGTTTTAATCTTTTGTGGATTATATGCACTGTGAACACCCTAACCACTCAGAATGCTTAAAATGATGCTTAAAACCAGTCCCGAGTATCATTCTGATTAACATTAGTCAGAACCTCCAAGGTACAAACACACACACACACATATATTTGCCATATGAATAGTTAGTGTGGAACTAGTGCATTAAACATTACATTGTCACTTTGACCTTAAAAACAGAGAAATGACTCCACAGTCGAATCCAAAGAGATATGAAAAATCTAAGTAGAAATTAAAGAACAGGTGTCTACCACTTCCTAAAATCTCTTATTCTTATTATTATACATTTAATGTCTAGATTAGTGAAACCCACAAGGATGGGGATTTTGCAAATCTTTTTGCTGCTGTATTCCTCAGCATTGAGAACACCACCAAGGAAATAGTTTGAATGCAAATGATGTTTGTTGAATGAAATAATGACCAAGGTCACAATGGCAAGAACACTCTCTGAGGATTTCAGTTGCTAAAGTCCACTGATAATGAGTATCAATTTCACTTTACCAGTTAGCAATATTTGAGACCATAGGTCCAATGGGAGGAAGTACAGCAGGTGATTTAAATTATGGACTACAGGGCAAAAATGTCTAGGTCTGGCCCTAAGCACCATAGTAATATGACCAGTTATAAGAAATAGTTGTATGACCTGGGTTAAGTCTCATAATCTATCTGTGTCTCTAATTCCTCGGATGTACGGTAGACATCATATTACTTATCTCACTGTGCTGCTATGAAGAGGATATAAAGTAATGCATGTGAATGATTCCTAGAAAGACTGGGCTACAGAAAGAATTCATTAAGCAGCAGTGATGATGATGATGGTTGGAAACAAAGCAGAAGCTCTATGTGATAGGACCTCACCTGTGCTCTCAGAGCTATGACCTCGAACACAGTGACTATGCGCCACTCAGTAATGACCATTCAGGAAACAATCACGATGGGATGAAAAACAAATGAGTAGTGAGAGGCAGAAACTGTCTCAAATAAAGATGTGGCTTATAGGTCATAACTTAATTTTAAGTGTGGAAGAGAGTGGAGAGTAGAAGGAGTGAGAAGGGAGGAAGGCTTAAACTCAAGCCTTACAAGGAATTTCAACCTTTCAAAACTTGCTAAAGGAGTATCAGTATAAAGGATTCTGAACCCTTATTCTGAGTAGCACAAAGGAGAAGGTGAGGCACAACAGAGGTCAATGAAGAAATCCAAGACAGAGAACATCAGGATAAGGAGACATTTTTACCAAACGTTCTTCCTTCCAGCTTTCATCCCCATGCCAGGAGGTTAGATCAACTTTCTAGAACTTAGCTCAATCTTAGGTCAAAAGGGAAAAAGCACAACAAAGTGGGAAGGGAAACAAGAGTTGTTTATAAAACTGCTGAAAAAAAAAGTTGGAAATGATTAGGTGGCAATTTCTATCAATGGAATCCTGAAACATATAGTCTGGAATCATATAGTTTTCAAAACATTGCTCTGTCACTTACTAGCTGTGTGACCTTGGGCAAATCCAGTAAACCTCTCTGTGCTTTGTTTGCCTTCTCTGTAAAATGGGGGTGAAACTAGAATCTACTTCATCAGGTGTTCTAAGGATTAAGTGAGATAATATGTGTCAAATTAGCAGATTTCCTAGAGCACGCCAACTATTAGCCAAAGTGAACTACTGAGAGTAATAATAGAAAGAGAGTTACAGGCACTGGCCTAGCTAAGAAATATTGGCACATGTGGTCAAACTCAGTTCTACCTGTAAAACCTTCCACTATGCTACGACTCTTCAGTACAATAAATAGGAAAAATGCCAAGAAAAACATGGTAACAGGTGTATTCTAACAGTATGAATTATATTTATAAGCTCCTGTTAAAAATACCATCAAGAGGACACATTCTATGAGCTTGATATTTTCTGGACTCAATACTATCTTAGAGAAAAATATTATCTTATGGGTATTTAAATACCATTCTAATCCCACCATCTCATGAATATTTTGCTCACCCTGTGAGCAATAGCTAATTAGTCTTTAATTACTAAAGGAAAAATCTCATTACATGAATACCTTATAACAGGCCAACCTAAATTATATTTTAAAATAAATTTGTTATTTGAATAACAACCTTTTTCAGATTGTTCTTATATATATATACATATGTATGTGTACATGCAGGTATTTATATACATATGTGGGGGGTGTGTATGTTTTTATATGAATATGGACATAGAGACTTACAGGTTCCTCAGATGATCCCCAAAGCAACTTTGAGAAGGATTTACTATTATTGTCCTTATTTTATAGCCTGGAAAAATCAGTGCTTGGAAGGTCTTAGCAGCTCATCAAAGTCCACACAATTAGCAAATGATGAATCAGGAACTCTGATTCCAGATCCCTGTGAGGTTTTCTGTAGTAGATTCCCTAATATCCCAGTTGAGGGTCAAGTAAACATTTAATTTCCATAGGCCATTGAGATTTATCACAACAAAATCTGCCCTATTATTGGGATTAAAAATAAAACTTGTAGTAAATTCTTTACTGCTAGGGAGTCTATAAAACCATGATTCTTTTCTGCCATGAAAGAACAAACATACAGGTCAGATCCTCCTCAGGGCATCCATGATTTTTTCCTTAGAAGTGAGGTCTCTTTGTAATGATTGCTTTGCCAAACATCGCATGCTCAGTCCCCCTGGCTATTTAGTCTGCATTTGGTCTCTCAGACTCTGACATTAAGTTAGCAGGTGAAAAAATTACTCTGAACTCATGAGTGGCAAGAGGAAGCACTATGCATACATATGACCTCTGCTTCCTTTCCTCCTCTAACATCTAGAATTTGACGTGAGTGCTTATGCTTGGATGTGTGTGTGTGTCTGTGGCTTGTTTTGATGGGAGATTTGGGAGTTTGAGTAGGATTTAGAACAAATGTTTCCCCTTTGTTCAACTATCTGTATGCAGAAGAGTCTTCCTCTGTAGAAGGGACTAATATTGGCTTTTCACATATATACGAACTAGGATATCAAACATCTCTGCTCACTACCATCTGTATGTAGATTAATTTGGGATCCTTTATGCATTTGAAAATATTTAAGGGACTTCTATAAACCCTGAGATAATCTGAACATGGAGCGCTCTGAAAATAGTCAGGAAAAATCTATTCCTTTAATTTAAGTCTAGGGCAGGAGTATCCGTGACCTAATTTTTACCGGAAAGTCACAGCATGCCTGTAATTCTAGCATATTCTCCTCTGGAGTTTAAGTAGTAGCTTCCCCAGGGAAAGCTGTTTGCTACACAAGTTGAGAGGTCTCCTGAAAAGTTTACACATTCACAAATTTCAGAGTGAGAAGATTTTAGTAGTGGCCTGAGCCCTATAAAAATTGCCTGAGTTCTTATCTCCTGGAGACTTGGGGAGGTCGGCAGACTGGGGCAGAGACTCCCATTTGAGACCCCACACAGTCCAATCTGACCTGGTGTGCATGGGAGGCCACACGCTGAGGTTCATGGCTCTGCTCTGCCATCTTAATGATGTTTGGGCTTGGGATATCAGTTGCTCTCTCAGTAGAGTATGCCTATCAGCAAAATGAGGTGTTAGTACTTCTTCATGGCCACGTTGGGCCTTCAAAGATCAACTTTTTTTTAATATGCTTTTTTTTAACAATACTAAGTTGTAACAGTGTTGGTGATCTGATAATTTTTCATAGATGTAGACATGAATGGGAGCCCTCCAACATCTTGGAAGCCACTATTTTCAATGAAAGAAATAGGTCCCAAATGGGAAAACTTTTCCTCTGAGATGATACAGATGATTAGTGCTCTTAGGTGTTCTTAGCGCTAGTATCTAGGTTTAGGTAAAGTTATAATTATAGAGGTTGGGTCACCTTGAGCTTTAGATGTGAGAGTATGTGGTGCATGTATATGTGTGTAAAGACAGACAAAGAGACAGAGACAATGGTTAGGTGGTAATCATGAGGCTAAAATGAACCTTTTTACCAGCTTTAATTTTCTTATAGTTAATTGAACAGTTTCAGGTGTAAAAAAGAACTTTATATATTTTAATACCTTAAAAGTTAATAGAAACAGGCCTCCCTAGTGGTGCAAAGGATTAAGCACTGCACTATGAAGTATCTGCAGTCACTGTAGCATGAGTTCGATCCCTGGCTAGAAACCCACATGGCACAGCAGACCTCTCCAGCCTCACCTGCTGCTCCCCTCAGCAACGTACTTCAGTCAATCTGTCTGCTCTATTCCCCACTCCGTCTCTGGCAACGCCCACATCTCTGGCCTATACCCCAGTTCTTATATGCATAAATAAATAAAATATTTTTAAAAAGTTAATAGATACTAGGTAGTCAGAGGCATAGATGAGGCGAAGGTAGTAAGAGGAATAAAATTTGCCTGATTGATTGGTGGAAAGAGATGCTATGAAAGACATAGGGAGAAAAAGCCATAGGAAGACTGGAAACAGGTGGTAGCCGTAGTGGTAATGGTGGTGATGACAGTGGTGGTGGTGGTGATAATAATGATGATAGAGGTGATGTCGGTGGTGGTAGCGGTGTTGGTGGAATTGATGGTGTTGGTGATAATAGTGATGGTAGATTGATGTTGATGGATGGTGGTAGCAGTGTTGGTATATGTAGTGGCTATAACGGTGATGGTGGTGGGGGTGATAGGTATGCAAACAATAACATCTGACATTTATTGAGCATCTGCTATAGTCAAGGCTGTAGCATTCATACTTTGCATGAATATTTTTTATGTAGACCTAAAAACAGCATGCTGAGGTATAGACTTTTATTCCTTTCATCTTACAGATGAAGAAAATGAAGCATGGAGAGTTTAATAACTTTTCTAGGTCACATAGCTATGTGTTCAGCTAGAAAATTGAACCCAGGCAGTTTGATTCCAGAGTTACAAACCTAACATTTTGCAGTTCTGCCCAGAAAAGGCAGAAAAATAAGGCTCAAATAAGGATTTGTTTCAAGAAAAAAGTGGTTTATATCCAAGACCTGAAGTGGGAGACTGAGAAAGTATACTGTCTCATGATGTCATATGCTTAAGGTACATATGAGCATACTCTTAAGATTAAAAAGATATACTTAGAAATAAGTAGTAATTGTCTATGAAATTTGATCGTTTTGTTAGAATGTGACAAGCTAGATTGAGTAACAACAACAGATCCATAATCTACCTGCACATAACTGAAACGAAGATAACCACTTATTCTGAAAATTAAATCTTTGTTTTCAATCTTAGCTTACCTCCTAAGCCTGGGTGGTACTGTAATATCAGTGTAGAGAGATGTAACAAAGGGGGAATTGTATGATTCCAAGGTTTCAGATTTTAGAGAAAATACAGACAACTGAAAATATGTTCATGTGGGACAAAATGACAGACAGGTTGTTCTCAATGGCATAGAATACCCCAGAATTAAAAGATGAAAGTCTTGAATCTACCTCACTACCTCACTCCTTCTACAACCTTTTCCCCACAATATAGTCAGAGATTCTGCTATCCCATATGTGTAAGCCACAACATCTCCCCATTGTCCTCTCATATCTCTGCAAGGAATAACTTGTCCCCAGTGTTTGGGATGACCGGACCATCTGATTCCTAAATTTCTCCCCCTTTGTAGATCCAAAGTCTTTCTATAAGTGTTTCTTTCTTTTTACTTTCTACCACAAATCTTACCTTTATCTGTATAGCACTTTTGCAGCATCAAAATACATTTACATTAGTTGGTTTTGTTTGCTATTTATTTTCTTATGTTTCTCAAGCAGATATTAAAAAACATGAAGACAGAAATAATGTTATTCAACCATCAATTTATAATCAGAGTCTGGGACAGAGAAGACATTCAGAAACACTTGTTGAATGAATAAAGTAAAGAGATGTATGCATGAGTGATGAATGAATGCACCCCCGTGAGCACTATCCTCTTCAGTCATGAATTAATGGGTTATAGACTCTCACTCTCCATCTGCAAAATGAGCTAGTTAAAATTCCACTATCCCACTGAGGACAGGAATGGTGTACCTGGGTTTTCAGCTGCACCACTCCTGGGAGGAGAGGCTGCAGGTTCTGGAGCCAACGTTACAAAAGTTCCGCAGAGCCTATTCTGGTTACCTGGGGCCCGCTTGCATTCTCTCTCATTTTCCTAAAAGGGCCTATTGAGATTGAACCAATAACTCACTAGTCACCCTGATTCTTATCCATTTTTACCTTAGCCAAAACCAAAATAAGATCCATCCTCATCCATCCCTTCCACCTCTAACCTTTGCTCATCTACTACTTCAGTAATTTTGTCAAGATTTTATGACTAGATCCTAACCTCCAAACTGTATAAACCTGGATATCTACTGAGGACACTGCTCTCTTTGCAACCTTACCTTCACGTTCCTTCAAACTGACATGTGCTTCAGGGTCTACAGGTATAGAGATGTTCTTCCTGATCATCATTGTACCTTCTGTACAATTACTCATTCACTCCCTCTTAAAATCATTTCTTAAGATTTATTTATTTATGCATCAAGAGCTGGGGTACAGACCAGAGGTATGGGGGGATGAGAGGATTCACTAGAGACAGAGTGGGGAGCAGAACAGGCAGAGTGACTGAAATACACTGCTGAGGGGAGCAGCGGGCAAGGCAGGAGAGGTCTCCTCCCTATCTGGGGATTGAACTCATGCTGCAGTAGCTGTGGATGCTTCATAGTGTGGTGCTTCACCCCTTATGCCACCAGGGAGGCCCCTTAAAATAATTTCTTTGAGGCTTCCTTGTTGCTTTCCTTGTTCAGCAAAACCTTTGGGACCTGTATCACTTATCCAAAACTTTAACTTCCTAGTTCCTTGCCGTCTAATAATCAATGATCAATTCTCCCTATTCTATCTACTCTGATAGAGATCACAGCCTCTGTCAAAACCCATAACTGATACACATTTTAAGTGATCAACTTAAGCTTCTTCTCTTTAGCCATTAACAGCAACAGCCTCTATTCAGTATTCTTTTTCAGTAACTCCCACCAAAAACTATCTTCAAATTTACTATGTATTAATATTGTATTTAGGTCCCTCTAGTGTTTTCCCCTAAAATCTACATCCTCTCTTTCCATATTTTATGCTGAATTGTAGAATTTCCATATCCCTACTTGTTGATTGTGATCTTGCCAGTATCTCAGTCTGCCTTGTTCCTTCGTGTTTCCCTTGAACCTTCCTTGAATTTTGAACTGGGTAGCAATTTAAATATATGTTTTATCCATATTTGCTTATGAGCAGTCAAATATGACTGGGTAATGTTAGGCAGTGGGGAAGATGGCTTCTGTACAAATACATCACCAATAACCTCTAGTGAATCTCCCTGTAATGCTTGGAAATCCTCCTCCATATACTCTGCTCAGCTTGTTTTTCTTTTTTTTTAACTAACATTTTTTATTTATATATATTTGACATCAATTGTAATCCCCATGTATTCCCCATCACCATCTCACCAGTGCACCATCACCTCAGTCCCCGTGCTCCCGTCTGCCCTCAACCCTCCCCCTCATCCTCCCACCAAGTGCCCCCAATTTGTCCTTGTCTTTTCATTTTTGTTTTTTTGTGTCTTTATTGTTATTATTATTATTATTGTTGTTGTTCTTATTCCTTTCCTTGACCCTTATTTGGTTTCCTTATATTCCTCCCTGGGGAGGAGCCATCTGGTATTTTTCTTTTGCCTTCTGACTTATTTTTTCAACTTACTCCCATTCTCAGCTTCCTGCTAGCTTACCCATGTAATAAGATTGGGTAAAGTGTTAAGTATATATTCCTCATTATTTTCTGAATTTATCAATCAGTGCCTTACCCCACATTCTCAGTTCAGAGAAATGGCTGTTGTGGAGTCAATCACTGCCTCAATGGTTTGACTATAGAGTCTATGCTCTCAATACCTATGCCCTCATCCAATACAGAAGCTATAAGGAAATATTTTTGAAAGAGAGTACTATTTGCAAGGGACAAGGAAAGGGAAATATAATGCCTCTTGACTTATTTTCCTTTCTTAAATGGAATAGGTTTCCTGCAAAATTTCTCATGAAATCGATGGCCCTGTAATAATAAAGTAAGTCTTGCAGTTGTTGTCAATTAAGTCTGTTGAGCTACAAAGTCTACTGACCATACTTGTATTGTTAAAGTGGGGAAATGAATACTAAGAAGAAATGGGAAGGAGAATTATGGTGGAGGAGATCATGAGGACTATTTTTTTGAGTTCACAACTGCCCCCAAAGACTCATGCACAGTGTATCTAACAGTGCCCTGGACCATGGGGGAGTGGGAATGGATAGGATTTAGAGTTTGAAATCTTACTGATGACTTAGTCACATTAAAAATGAGTTTATGGCATCAAATCAAATGAAGAGTTTTCAACCATGGAGGGTCAGATAGAAGAAACAATTAACCCTCGGTTCTTTCTTTTTTTATAGGAATAATATGGGGGATAAAGGGAAAAAATAGTAATTACAACAACAATAATAACCAAAGGGGGAAAAAAAAACACGACAAAATGAAAATAAGCATACAACTACAAATAAGAGACAGTCTGCAGGGGAGGGGAAGAGAAGGGAATCAAAATGAGGCAGAAAGAGCACAAGGGTGATGGTGCATGGGTGAATTGGTGGTGGGAATTCTATGAAGACTACATCTGAGAAAAGCAAGCAAACAATGTAAAATAATAATAACATGAACCCCTTGGTTCTTAAGGCACTAATCAACCCCGGAAGCTGTATGGACTTGAGACTTCACTAATTGGTCTTATAGCTCTGACTTCTCTGAGCTAGATGAGCAGTTAAGAACCACAATTTAGTGTGTAACCAACTCTTTGGGTAGAGAGTGCCCTTTCATTCCTCTTTTCCAGTTTTATTAAGATATAATTACTATATAGAGAAATATATTCAGATATAATTGAATAAGTATAACATTGAATACATACCACAATGTATAAGGTACACAAAGTGTTGATTTCACACACATATTGCAAACCAATTACCAGTATAATATTAAAGTCCCATCATAGTATTAGTTAACACTTCCATCATGCCACACAATTACCATGTGATTACTGTGCAAGGATATTTAAAATATAATCTCTTAGCAATTTTCAAGTATATAATACAGTGCTATTATCTTACAAGGTAAGAAGAGTCAAGAGAAATCTTTTGAAATTCAAATTTTACCATGGATCTCTGCTCAAATTTTAGAGTAAAGAATCAAGTCCCTGAGATGACCTATCTATCTTCAACAGAATCAAAGACAAAAGAGCTAGCCCCTTTTCCAGCCCCATTTTACATGTTATAGGATGGACTGTGCTCCAGCACCCAAATTCATATACGAAAGACCTGTCTCCAATAGTTCACAATGGGAATATAGGAAATAAGGTTGTTGCAAATGGGATTAGTTAGGTTAGGAAGAGTATGATGATTCTCTAATTCACTATTATAGGTGTACTTATAAAAGATAAATATTTAGATATAGGTACAGACACAGGGAGAATGTCACATGAAAATGCAGACAGAGATCTGCACGATGTTGCTACAACCATAGACCAATAGAGATGGCCAACAAACTACCCAAAATTAGGTGAGAAGAATGGACCTTAGAAGGCACCAATCTTGCTGACACTATGATCTCAGACTTCTAGTCTCAGAATTGTGAGACAATGCATTTGCATTGTTTTCAGTTACCCAGTCTGTGGTACTTACTACAGTAGTCCTAGCAAATTAATACACATATACTCTCTCTTCTTGCTATACACTGGCCTTACTTCTCCTCCTGTAACTTGTGTTTCTCTGACAATAAACTTTACAAATGTTCTTCCTGCTCTCTGGAATGCCTTTTCTCTCTATTGCTTGTTAAGTCCTACTAATCCCCTAGTTCCTTGATCAGATGAATGGTATCCTTGAGGAAGATCACAGCCCTAAATGAGGTTCATTTATTATTCAACTTGCTTCTGTTTATAATTGGGTATTATTCTTGTCATCCTTTGTACTCTTCCCCCATGGTGTAGCAAACAAAAAACATTATTTGCAACTTGAATGAATGAGCGAGTACTTCCACAAGTACACATCCTGGGTTGTTTTAAATTCAAGTCCAGACAGAAATAATTGTTAACTCTTCTATGTTCTACCGATTTGAACTATCCACAATTACAAAAGTGGCCGCATGACTGTCTATTAATTGTAGTTATCTGTCTCATACAATGTCATCCCCTTGAGAATGGAGGTTATGACTATTTTGAGCATTATGTTTCCCAAACTAGAACAAATCTGGAACCTAGTGGGCACTCAACAAATATTTGTGGAGCTGAAGTATGAATAAATTGCAGGGAAGATGGACTGCAATATGTTGAACAAATGTCAGGGATAATTATTACCAAATGGCTTGAATTATTTTCCCCTACACTAAGGAGGTTTTAAAATCTGTTGTTTCTGGTAAGTAAAGTTTTTCTGTTCAGCCTCAAGCTCATGTGAAAGGAAATGAAATGTTTCTTCCTTAGATTCATTTATAACTCACTCCTCAGCTGATGTGCTCCACAAGCCTTTTGAGAATTCTTTTCAATTCTCTTTATCCTCTTATCCACCCTCCTCCCTTAGATGTGTGTAACCCAGGGGAAAACAGAGAGCTCAAATGCAAGTAACACTGTAATCATACACAGCCTTGAACTGCACAGAGAACAAACAAAACCTGGAAAGTCTCCCACTCCCTCTCAAGTTTCCCGACTTACAATCTTGCATTTGGACCTTTAAATGGAAACAAAGGCCAAGGTAACAACCTCTTAGGTTTGGGATAAGCCACTGAAATCCATTTAGTTTCCGCTGAAACAATTTGACTACTGTTACTTCCCTAACCCAAAGATTTTATTTGTTTTCATTTTAAGTAGTCTACATCAGGGTGATCTGAAGAAGATATGAAAATCTTACCAATATATGAATAGGATAGGAAAATGTTCTTTTCAATTAAGTGATGACATTAATAGTAATCTCTTATTTCTACATTTTAATTTTTCCTAAGATTCCTGAGGCACTTTTAAGGACCATGTTCTATTATATTACGGTTGAGTGGAAAAGTATTATCTATAGTTAACAGAGAACAAAAACTAGAATTTGTTCATTAGAATGCTCATCACAGGTCATCCAGGTGGTTCATAGCCAATTCCTTCATTTGGCCAAGATAATGGGCATCTCCTGGGGGCCAGATGAGCTAAATCTGTTTATAATAAAGTTTCTCCCACTTCTAATTTCTCCTGCTTTTAATTTCATACTCAACTCAGTGGCCTAAGCCATTTAATCTTCCTCTAAAGGACAAAGCCAAGAGATTTAGATTAATTCAAAGAAGTTGTGAATGGCTGCAGGATGAGACGCTGGACTCTCACTTTCAGAGGCCAACTTTTCTTCTTTCCAATGTTGGAAGAGAAAACAATCCTCTAAGAGTAAATAAGGAATGTTCCTAGTCTCAGGGATGCCCTGTGATGATCACCATTACAGTATCTCACCTTCCAAGTAAAATAATTTCCTTCCTCACTCCTAATACTATCTCAGTCTTATCTCTACAAAAGCAGAATCCTACCAGATTAAGGATCCAGCTCCCTTGTCTCCTCCCGTTCAACATTAACAAAGAAAGAATAGAAAGAGCTACTGTTCTCTGTCCAAATGGATACTGCTTACAGTCTATTCAGAGATGAGTATTTTCTTTATAAACCTACCTCTTTAAAAAGCAAATCCATGAATGTTGAAAATTTACCTCTGTCCTCACTTTACTTTTCATGATTCCCCCTACCCATTTACCCTATCCTATAGAATAAGCTATAATTAAGCCAAAGGAAAGGCAGGAAGCCCTTCACTCATGTAGGAACACATCTGAACACACAAAAGTAGCACACTATATTGACACCATGAAAAACGATTCATTGGAGAGTTTCCTTCTTTCATTCTCTTTATCAGTTACTCATTCAAGACACTGAAACCAGCTGTTATGAGGGGCTGATATTTGCTTTACAAAAGAAGAAAAGCTCCCTCTGTACACACATTCTTATTCTTCCTACTGATTCAGGCGTTAATAGTATTTGACAGGTTGGTAATTTGTTTTTTTAAAACCATAATTCATTTAGTGCCATTCTGCTTTATTATTGTACACTTTACACTTGGTGCACAGAAAACATTGTTGTTTCTTAACAATTCTATTCCTTCCAGTAATCAGTCATTCAAGGGGGCTGCATAAGACTCTGGTGAACTGTGGAGTTGCAAGAAGGCCAAGAGGACAAGAACGATGACACGAGGAGAAGGTGAGAAGTTGTTGAAGACAGAAACAAAGACAGATGAGATAATTAAATGGGGTGCCAACTGCATGAGAAACAGTGAGAATTGTGAAGAAGAAAGCAACATAAAAATACCAGCTTCATGCCCTAGATCATACAGGGGATTTTGACCCTGCCCTTCTTCTACCTTTAAAAGAATCTGGAAGGTCATCTTGACATTCCTTAATATTTATTGAGTCAGGGACATCATTGATTCTCCATCACCACCCCAAATTGCGGATCCTCTTTGACTCACAATGGGGTTATGTCCCAGTTAATCCATAATAACTTGAGAATGTCCTGAGTCAAAAAAGCAATAAGAGCAACTAACCTACCAAATGCCATAGCCTCACCTACCTTAAATGTGCTCAGAACACTAATGTTAGCCTTCTGTTGGGCAAAATCGGTTAACACAAAACCTACTTTGTATTAAAGTGTTTAGTGTCTCAGACACAGATGGGTAGTTTGTAGACTTGATGGAATGCAAAAATGCAAAGCACAATATCACAGATCTCTGGCAGCACCATGCCAGAGAGGACCAGTTACCTCCCCTCGTGATGGCTGTGACAAACTGGAACTGTGGATCACTATTGTTGCCTGGGCTCCCAAGAGTATAAAACCATGTATTGCTAGCCTGGGAGAAGATTCAACATCAAAATTCCAAGTAGAAATCTACTAAATGCATGTCACTTTCACACTATTACACAGTGAAAAATAAAATAAAAAAAACATAAGCTGAACTGTTATAAATTGGGGGCCATTTGTACAACTGCACAAAGATGAGGAAGAGGTTAAGGCAGAAGCCTCACATGCACAAAGCTGAGATTTTCGTCCATGGGAAAAGTGGTTCCACTAATCTTCTTAGGGTAAGAATTGGGTGGGTCTAAGAAAGTTATCTGAAATCCGCATCTTCCCTAAACTGCTATGGATCAATCCATGAAAACAGAACCCCCATTGTGCTCCAGCTGGGAACTCCAGCTGGAGTTTGAAGGAAGGGGGACAGGGGGCCAAGGCTCTTCCCCCCAGGAGCCCTTCCTCCAGTGGGGCATTCAGTTTGCCCTACACTAGACCTGCTGGGCACAATAGGCTTTTTTTTTTCTTTTAAAATTACGTTTATTAAGGGAAAGTGGGTTTACATCTTTGTGTCTGCTCCAGGGGTTAGAGGTTCAAACTGCTACAAATGTACTATTCTACCCTGCCCACCACCGTGCCCCCACAGTCCTGCACCATGTTGCTCTGAATCCCTCCCCTCCCACAGGACACTCCACCATCTCCCCACTCTGGTTGCCTCAGTTTTGCAGTCAGATGTTAAGGGTTTATTATTGGTCCTTAGGCATGTTTCTCTATATTTCACATTTAAGGACACCATCTGGTATTTATCTTTCTCCTTCTGATTTATCCTCTTCAGTTCCATCCAACAATACACTTTTTAAAGTTACATTTTCCATGTACCGGGCAATCACCAAGTGCCCAGCAGGTCTTCCCTAATCCTCGTAACTTTTCTGCAAGGTTAGTGTGGTTATACTCATTTTGCAGATGAGGAAGCAGAACCTGGGAAGTTAAGTATTTGTGATCACAAAATTAGTGAGAGTCAGAATCCAAATTTCAGGCAGAGTCTCACTGTAAAATCCAATTTTTGCCAGCGTGCCCCCCTAAACTAAAGCTTACATGGAAAGAGGAGAAAGTGCCATTAGGCTTGGAGCTCTGATGGTTGAACACGGCATCCTTTCCAGAACAGGTTGGGACCCTCCAGGTTTGAACACAAGAAAGAGTATGTCTGTGAGTTAGGATCCAGCCTGGCAGTGGTTCTCAGACATTCAAGAAAGTCACCAAGGAAAACAGGAGAAGAGATGAGCTTTGAGTTCCATTAGGAGGATGGTGATACCTCTGTTCGACTAAGGTATACCCTGAAGGGTAGAGAGTAAGAATGGACACTCGGGGGCTCAGGGGAAGTGGTTTTCCTTTTCTCAATGTTATTGACTTCTTGGCCAAACAAAGGGAGAAATCATTTCTCTGTGCTCACATGTAAAATGAAATCAATAATTGCTACTTTTCATCTTCTTACACTATTAGGAGAAAATCCCTTTGGTGATGTCTTGGCATTAACCACTAGAGTTGAAAATGTGCAGCTCTTACAACACAGAAGTCCTACATTGAGTCTTAGGTCTACAGAAAGGCTTGTGTGTGTGTGTAAGATGTGACCCTACACATGACAACAGCAACATTTGTAACAACAAAGTGTATGGAAACAACCAAATATCCTCCAGCAAACAAAAAGGCAAGTGCATTCTTGTGATTGATCATGTGACAAAACAATGCTCATTGGTAAAAAATTAAGGGACTTCAGCTCACGTATCAAGAGGAAGAATGTCACATCCAAGATGTTCACATTGTTGAAAACACATGGTGTGATGAAATTTCTCTAAGTTTAAAAACATGCCAACAATATTGTACATTGCTTAGTGGCATAGTCATATGTGGTAGAACAAATGAAAACCTGGTCACAATAGCTATCACATATGGAATAATATAGAGCTCCATGGGGAGGGAGAAAAACTGAATGGGTCAGAGCAGGGTCTCCGAGCTCTCACCTGGATGAGTCACATACTTCTTGTTGATGTGGGTGCTAATTATACTAATGTTCACTTTCTTTCTGGTTCTTTTGTATGTTTAAAATCATTCATAGTCAATTGCAAGGTAAATGGAGTGAAGCAGACTTTTTTACACCCTCTTGCCACTAGCCTCTATGACTGACACCTGTGGTTTTGCACACCTCTCATGATTGTGGACACCTGAAGCTAGGGAGGACAGGTGTACCTGTGTAGGTGTGCACGCCTGGGCCTAAAAAGGAGGGTATAAGGGGCCTCCCTGGTGGCGCAGCGGGTTGAGCCTGCTGCACTGTGAAGCATCCGCAGCACAGCAGCACGGGTTCGTTCCCTGGCCAGGGAGGGGACCCACATGGTGCAGCAGACCTCTCCTGCCTCACCCGCTGCTGCCCTCAGAAGTGTGTTTCAGTCTATCTGCCTGTTCTGCCCCCCACTCTGTCTTTGGTGAATCCTCTCATCTCCCATGGCTCTGACCTGTACCCCAGCTCTTGTATGCATAAATAAATAAATCTTTAAAAAAAAGGGGGGAATAAAAGGGTGACCTCACTCTGGGGGGTGGAAGTTCCAGTTGCTGTCTCCCTGCCAGCTAGTTTGCCTTGTTCAGTATTAAAGACCTGTAAAATCCACCCAGGGCTCCAATAATCCTTTACCTGTCTACCAGAGAACCGACAATGAACCCACCTGGTCTGGGATGGTAGCTCAACATAAATTTTTTGAATGAAAAATATGTAAAAGCAGAGATGGATTATCCTAAACACTGACCATGAGGTGGGTAATACCATGACTGAGAATGGACACATTGGCCCAGTGTCCACATCGGGGGACCTGTTGCCATTTAGAATCTCAGAGGTACCTTTGCTCAATCACACCTGGATGCTGCCTGGAGTGGATGGATCATCGTGTCCAGAAGCAGATCAGCATGTAGTGGCAGAAAGACAGAGGGGAGGGAAGACAGAAGACAGACAGCTGGAATCCAGCAGATGAATGAGAGGAGGGGCCCTTGTTAATCTCACCAGGCTGTTGTGGTTGAAAAGACCCACTTTGCTCCCAAGCAGCCGCTTATGTTATTATTTCTCTCAGCGGGTTTCAAGCTGCCTGCAATTCTCTGTTAGTTAATAAGAAAAGTGAGAGATGCAACAATTGCTTTTGCTTGGCTGGCTTGTAAAGGCTTTGTCACTCAAAAGTGGAACAAAGGCCCTAATAACACCCTGTACCGCAAAGGCAAGTGTCAGGGAACAGACCAAAATCAATTATCTGGGTGAAATTCAGAGACAGGAGGAGCTGCAACTCACACAGCAGCATCCACACCACATAATCCCATTAACGGGGTGCTGTGGTTCTCATGGGAGGGCAGAGCCACGCAGGAAAATTATAATTAAAAGTAAATAAAGGGAAACGGGTCCCTGGCGCCTCCTGTCATGGCCCTGAACACGAATGTGGTCCCAGCAGACTTTGACAGGGCTCTCCAATGGCTCCTATGTGTGGCAAGGCTGGAAAGTGGCGCTGGCTGCTCGGCTTCCTGGGCTTTCCAGCTAATCTCTTGTTAGTGATGCTTAGTAACTGGGTAAGGGATTTGAAAAGTGCATGCGGTATGCTGGTTGCCTAGCAGAATCTTCCTAACAGAGGCTATAGACTGTTTTGGAGATGTTCTATGGACATCTTACCTATTCAATTAATATATAAGAAAATATGTAGAAGGAGATGATGGATGAATCAGTGGATGGATGGATGGATGGATGGATGGATGGATGGATGGATGGATGGATGGATGGATGGAGGGATGGAGGGATGGAGGGATGGAGGGATGGAGGGATGGATGGATGGATGGATGGATGGATGGATGGATGGATGGATGGATGGATGGATGGAATGAGCCTGGAGGTAGAATGTGTGGGTGAAGGAACCATTCCAGTTTTCTCTAAAAGAAACACACACAGTGTAGCGACAGGATGGAGGCACTGGAGGCAGGTTCGGGATGTTCTGGGCAGACGGGTCAAGGAAGGCGAGTCTCGGAGCCTTTGGTGGCTTTTCATACTTTATTTAGTAGAGGTGGCCAGCTACATGGCAGGCAGGGGTGCCGAGCGCATCTCACCCTCTCGGCTGCTTCTCTCTCTGCTGCTGCTGCTGTCGGTTCTCTTGGTCGGTCGGTCCTCACAGTTCTGTCTGTTGATCCTCACAGTTCTCGCAGTTCTGGCATCCTCATGACGCTGCCCATTTATGCCCGTGTCCAACACAGGTGCGCCCACTTGCGCATGCCCACCCTGGAATGCTCGCAGCACCACAGGTGTCCATCATCAGCGGTGGGAGGGTGGAAATACCTGATCAACCTTTACCCTACACACAGGAACCATCAGAACATCTTTTAAAATTTTAGTCATGCAGACCAGGCCCTAAATCAAGTAAATTATAATTCCTGGGATTAAAACCAGTCTTCAGTGATTTTACATGCTCCTCCAGATGACTCTACATATATAGTCAAAATTGAGACTCTTTGGAATAAATGGTTTCCTACTCTTTTTTATTATTATTAGATTGATAGGTTACCTCATAAACTGACATGGTAGAAAGAGCAGTGAAAAAATCAGTTAGGACAAATGAGGTCTGAGCTCACCTCACTAATAACTAGCTTTGTGACTTTGGGAAACTGACCTAAGTCCTCTAAATATCAGCATCCTCATCTATTCAAAAAGGGAGATCTGATAAATAGACTTATTTGTAATCTCTTTGGGCTTGACAGTGTCATGACCTTGAAACACCATGACCTAAGACTCAGGTAGAACAACCAGCACAAATGTTTACTGTTTGTCTTTTCCGTGTATAAATCTTTGTAGGGAGATTAAAGATATGCATCAGATAAGAGGCAGAGGCAGGACCTTATAATTCCTGTTATACTCTATGTAACTAGAAAGACAGACACACAGACAATAAGAATAAACAGTATAGATAAGTATACAGCCACAGACTTTGACACTAGTGTTATTATTTCCCTCCAGCATCTCCACTTACTGACATTGCCTGATTCTTGGGTGAATGATTGAATGGACGAATAAATGAATGAATTGAATGATACCTCTAATGGGTGAGTCAAAGTGTGGCTTGTCTTTGGAAATTGAGTATTTCTGCCTCACTAGATGTTAAATAATCACCTTCCCCAAAACTTTTCAAGAGGCAAACGGCTGCACTGAATTGAGCTTGATGGTTTCTAATATCACAAGCCAGCAACACAAGTCCATGGAGCCCATCAATATGCAAATGTATGGCTTGAGAGCCAAGAGGAATATAGTTTTTCCTCTAGGAAGGATAGGTTTGTACCCAGTGAGATTTTAGTCTATGTCAGGTAGAGATCTTTATAACTCCTTCAAAATTGTCTTCTATTTTGTTTAAATGTGTTTTACCCATTTGCTAAAGTCAGTAGGAGAGAATCTGGGTTGAAAGGTAGATCTGGGTTAAAGGACCCCACTGCAGAGATTGACAGGCTAGAGGAAAGCCATTTTAAATTAATTCCCTGGATATCATTGTGAAGGATGCACCACAGCGTGAAGGTGGGTTCTGAAGGAAGGAGGGAGCTTTCAGGCTATTGTCCCTTTCAGATTCCTTCAGTTGATGGCTGTTGGTACAAAGATGGGCTAAGTGTGTGAGAGCAGGCAAATGCAGAGAGTTGGCAGCAAACATCCCTATTCCCCAGCCTATCATATTTATTGTTGATGGTGATGAAAAGTCTGTTTGGAAGAAAGCATAGTCAAGAGGATTCATCCTTATTTCAGACAGTGAAGTGGTACAATTCAAACTCAGCAATACCGGTTGGCACCAGCCCCCTCTACTTCTCAGGCTCTGTGAGCTTAGAGACACATCCAGAAGTATAAACTGATGACATCAGTATAAACTGATAATATCAATAGCCAGTGGTGAAGCTCAAGCCAGGGCAGAGTGTGCTGGGAGGCATGGCCATGCCTCCATGCTACACAAATGTGTTAACTGGTAAAAGTAGAGTCAGAGGGTAGAAGGAGCATGACTGAGTAGATACTCAACACAGAAACTCAGCACCCCCTTTTAGGACAATTTTTGAAAATACACACAATGGAATATTATGTAGTGATCAAAAAAGATGAACTCACACCATTTGTAACAACATGGATGGAGCTGGAAGGGATTATGCCAAGTGAAATAAGTCAGAAGTATAAAGGAAATTACAGGATGATGTCAGTATCATGTGGAATATAGAGAAATCAAGCTAAGGTTCAGATAAAGACAATCTTAAAAACTAGTCTTTGACGACCTCCCTGTGGCACAGGGGTTCAGTCTTAGTGCTATCACCACTGCAGCCTGAGTTCGATCCCCAGCCAGGGAGCTGACCCACATAGCACAGCAGACCTCTCCTGTCTCCCTCACTGCTCTCCTCAGCAGTGTATTTCAGTGGGTCTGCCTGTTCTGCTCCCCACTCTGTTGCTGGTGAATCTTCTCACCCCCACACACCTCTGGCCTGTACCCCAGTTCTTGTATGCATAAATAAATGAAAATAAATCTTAAACAAACATAAGCTAGTCTTTGAAAGTTGACTAAAGAACTTAAGTGCATCCAGAGGGGAAGAGACTAGGGAAGGAGTAAGAACAAAGAAGGAAGGGAGCACAATAGATTAGTGATGGACTGTGGATAATTTGGTGGTGGGTGCACAAAGGTGGCAATACCTAATGGGGTTGTCATAATATTACATCAATTAAAAAAAAAAAAGGAAAGAAGGAGGGAGGGTAGGAGGAAGAAAGAACCCAAAAATGTTGCAGATAAATACTGGGGATTCCTGGGACACTCCGACTGACTCCCTACCCCCTTGTGTTACTGGGTAAGAGATGACAGGGCAGCAGCGAATTTGAGGGGGCACCTCTGGTGGGAGAGTTTCTCTTGAGCTGTCCAGTGACAAACAAGGCTAATGCAGGCCCAGGCTGAGACCAGAGTTGCAGTCAGATGAAACGGTGTGAGGGTCAAGTATTTGTGTGTGTGCATGTGTATGTGTGTTTAATTCAGCACCATCCATTAAATGCTTTCCCTCCCTAAATTTCAAAAGATGATTTATTTTTAAAACAGATCTGTTCTATATGAAATAATTCTTGGTCTTTAATGTCCTGTATATACCCTGAGGTCATATTGCTTGGGGTGCAGTAGTAATGAATCAGATACATTATTAATACACAAGTACAATCATGCATTTGCGCCTTTCGGAGAAATTCACACAGGTCTATGGAGTTCTTGGAACAGCCTGGATGTGAGTACAAAGGAAGACTGAGCAACTCAGGGAGAGAATCACCTTAACACACTGAAATTAAAACCTGAAACAGTACACCCAACTGAACCAAAATTAGCTGATGTAGCCTCATGTGCCCCTGCATTTCAAAATTCCCAGTTTGTAGCCCATATAAGATATATTTGGAAATAGAGGCTGTAGCATAGGCAAAAAGGGAAAATAGTAAAAAATCTCCAAGAGGGTTAGGTAAAATATTTAGAAGTTCCAGACACTCAGAAACCCACTCAGAGTATACGAAACTATACAGCATAAATTGGAAATGTATCCAGTTAATGCTCACTGAGTGTCTCCTATATTTTAGGCTATGCTAAGTATGGACTCTGACCTAGAAACTCAACTCTAAGCCTTCAAGCTAAAAAGAACCTCAAATGGTCTGTGACCTGATTTAGCTCTGCCTCAGGCTCTATCAGGGACACAGACCTGCAAAACCCTTAACCTCTAAAACCTCCGATGTGGTAAGGCAAGAGAACCAGGCCTCATTCTAAGCCAGCTCAGTCAATATGGCGTTGCATGATATGGGGCAAGTCTCCAAGACTAAGGTCCTTCACTTATCAATGCCCAGGTAGACTAAATCATCTTTAAACTCCTTTCCAGCTTTAACATCCAATGAATTTATTATTCCCAACCCAGAAGTCAATTGTCTTTGTCCTTAATGTGTATTAAGTAAGTGTATATGGGATATTCAAGAAGGCACACAGCTCAGAAGCTGTAAAAAAGAAAAAAAATTAACTCTCCCTTTCCAGGAGAAAAGAAACTACCATGCTAGGTAATCTTAGGGATAATTGTCTACTATTCGGGAGAAATGGGCGCGAGGGGACTGGTACTTGTGAAACAGCTGCTGATTTGGGCTCAGCACATCTGAGCTTCATCCATCTGCGTGGCTGAGCCTTAGAGATCTGCCTCCACGAATTCACTTGGTGTGATCCAGAATAAATCCTCTCCTGCTTCTGTGTCTCTGGGTTTAAGCGTGACTGTTACATAATCCACAAATATAAAATTTTCCAGGCACTAATGAGAGCACTTCACATTTAGAAACAGGAAAGCTTTCTGAATTGTAAATAAAGGGGAAAAGAGAAGATAATTCAGTTGGGTTCTTAAAATGCTGAAATGGAAACAATTGCCTCTTTACCAAATCTCTACCCCCATTGCCAACTCCTGGCTTTTCCAGTGCACAACCCCCGAAGCCTGCAACTCAGGCCCAGAGACACAGGGATCCAGCCCTGCCCACATGCTGGAATCTGCTCCTGCCACCCGGAAGGAAGCAAGATTAAAGGCAGCTGCTTAATCCTCCTGCAAATCTTCTTAAGCATTTCTATCAGGGTCAGCTCAGTCGGTGCTTACTCACCCTGCCTCTGGAAAATATCCCAATTTAGGACCTTCTGCTGACTGTCAAGTTGAAAGAAATGAGAAACTGGATCCTGAACAGGAGGGGAAATGGGGAGAGAAACAGGTGAGGCAGACAGCGGTGGAGAGAAAACTAAGCCTTCTCCTTTTAGAGAGTATTCTACTCCCCGATACTTTTGGTTTCCTGTTTTGCTATACTTTTGGTTTCATCCCAGAGTGGCTTTGCAGCTCTAAAGGAGTCTTCCAAAGTGTTCAAAGAGGTTCTTAAGTAGTAATTCTATGAAATGGATACAGAGCACCTACTGTGTGCCAGGCCTCAGGTAGGTGCAGGTAATGCCTGCCCTCGCGGCACAGCCTGGGAAGACAGCCTCTGGCCGGCTGCTGCGGCACAGCCCCGTGTGCTTAGTGCTGTGATGGAGGGCTCTGAAAAGCTACAGAAGCACACGAGTGGGCCAGTCTAGAGTGGGGTTAGAAGGGAGTCATATTTAGGCACTAAAGCCACGGAGCAACGATAGAGATCCAGGGCCACGGCAAGGTAGAGGTTGGGGGACATGGAGAGAGCCACAAGTGACCACAAGAATTGGGGAAGGAGGCAGGGTCGTGAGGATTAAGAAGATCCTTCTCAGTCAAGGAAAGGTGTTCAAATTCGACTCCCACATCTGTGCACACAGAGACAGAACAAATTCAGTGTAGAAGAATATGAATAGGATTAGTATGCAGCGAGAAAGAAGAAAATGAAAACAGAGGCCCCACCACCTTGTGCCTCCAGCGCTTGGCCCAGAGCATGCTTGCTGGCAGTGCAAGTGGCAGTGGGTGTGGGTATTTCACTGCCCACCATCAGTGGACCCACTGGAGCTCAGGCTCCAGGCAGAGGCCGGCCAGCAGTGCCCAAGGACAGTAGTACTTCCCTGACCAGGAGCCGCTCTAGAGCACGCACAGGCCCTGGAGTCCCATGGGCCATCTCCGGTGCTGTGGCTCCCTCCAGCAGCAGGCAGTGGACAGGCCCCTGTATTTGGTGCCTGAAGCATGGAATGGACCCATCAGGTACGAGCTATGGGCAGGTTGGAGGAAGGTTCAATCAGCCATAGGACTGATTTTTTTTTTAAACTTTTTTTTATTTATATATATTTGACATCAATTGTAATCCCCCTGAATTCCCCATCACCGTATCACCAGTGCACCATCACTTCAGTCCCCTGTGCTCCCATCTGCCCTCAACCCTCTCCCTCTTCCCTCCCCTCCAAGTGTCCCCAATTTGTCCTTGTCTTTTCATTTTTGGTTTTTGTGTCTTTATTGTTGTTATTATTATTGTTGTTGTTCTTATTCCTTTCCTTGATTCTTATTTGGTTCCCTTATATTCCTCCTAGGGGAGGAACCATCTGGTATTTTTCTTTT
>JAGFMF010011417.1:6552084-6572943 GCA_019455555.1 Galemys pyrenaicus
TTGGGTATATTCCTAGGAGTGGGATTGCTGGATCGTATGGAAGTTCCATTCTTAGTAGATTGAGGAACCACCATACTGCTTTCCATAATGGTTGGACCAGCTTGCATTCCCACCAGCAGTGTATTGAAACTGATACAATCAGACTGGTAGGTTGGAAGGCAGGGCACTCTGAACATGCATATATATATATATATATATAGACAATAAATATTTATTTATTTTATGCATAGAAGAACAGGGGTACAGGCCAGAGGTTGTAGGGGGTGAGAGAATTCACCAGAGACGGAGTGAGGAACAGAACAGGCAGACAGACTGAAATACACTGCTGAGGAGAGCAGTGGGCAAGGCAGGAGAAGTCTGCTGTGCTATGTGGGTCACCTCCCCAGCCAGCGGCAGGGATAGAACTCATGCTGCAGCAGCTACGGTTTGCCTCATAGTACATTGCTTAACCCACTGCGCCACCAGGGAGGGCCCTCAACATGGATATAGAGCAGGGGGTAACCCAGCTTGGGACTCCTCTTCACTCACTAGACTTTTGGATTTGCTCTGACTGAACTGCCTTGGACTGGACTTCTGCACTCATTGAGACTGGCTCAAGTTCTCTCATTTGGACCAGCTAGGACCTGCTTTCTTGGACTCAGTGGACACACTGGCTTGGGCTGGACACTTGCTCAGACTGGATGCTCTCAGACTCATCCAACAGCTGACCTCCAAAGGAAAAAGAGAGGCTGAAAAATTTGCAGAAAAGCCAAAGATCTTTACAGAGTATGAACTGGCTGCACCTGCCTCCTGCCTGCCTCTGACACTACCTAAAAGAAGCACCAAAGGCTCCAGGCTTGGTGTCTCAAGGAGCTGTCTGTTGGTTGGACCAACAACTCACAAAGAGCTGTAGTGCTGGTGACCAGAAGTGACTGGCACTACTGGCCATTATTATGTAGCACCATTGACGACTGACTGTTATTCTGTGTCCAGGTCACATCTGAGAGCTGTTGATCATCCAGCACCACCTCCCAGTGCCGCTGCCTCCATTGCTGTCTGGTCCAGTGTCCAGTGCTGACCACCCTGACCTTCAGACTGTGGCTGCAGCCGCTGCAGTGTCATCTCAGTGGTCCTGCCTATGTGCCTTTCCAGGTACAGTGAGTTGGATCCTGACCCACTGCTTTCTGGCCATGAGCTCCAGGCCCTCAGTAACCAGCCAACACCATCGTGGACAAGAAGTTTTGATTAGGACTTTTGGACTCACAGACACTAACTGCGGCAAGATAGCTGGCCACCGGTGGCCTTCAGAACTCCTTGTTTCCCCTGGTAAATAAACTCCGTGGTCAACCCCTGAGCCTGAGTGGTCTTGCAGTTGTGCCCATGGGTAGAAACCCGCAGTGACCTGTCCTCTACCTTAGCACTATCCTTTGAAGGCTACAGTACTCCTGTAATCCTGTTTCAAAAGGATGATAGTTTCCCAACAAGAATTCCCCATCCCATCTCCTCAAGTTCACCCATGTTCTATGCATAAATGCGCAGCCAAGCAGATGGGGCCCAAAGTAGGGCCCGTGAGGCCTGAGAGAAAGCTCGCCACAAGTCTAAGCCACCTTCAGGTAGGAACCACAGAAAAAGGGAGAATGGGAAGGCAAGTCTAGGATGGGAGGAGCAAAATCAGTATAAGTCAAGGTAACACCTGTGATTATCAGCCTCCCGTGGATCTCTCACCCATATGTCTCTTCCAAGTGTCTCTATGTCTCTACCACGTGTCTCCTCCAAGTCTCTGGTAGAAGTCCAAAGCCAAGGAGCAAGCTCCCCTTCTTCACCTGTCTCCCCTCTCTGTGCATCCCAGATCCCAACTGCCTCCCATGCTGTGAGCTTCCCCGGCCACTCAGCCCCACCCACAGTTAAGTGGGGCAGGGAGCATGATACTCCCCTTTTTATGGAGATGTCTCCGTTACAGATGGTGGTAATGGCACTGAGAGGGGCTTGGTTTTCAGAGACATTGTCAGGGTTACTGGGCAGGCAATGGTCTGGATAAGATGCCGAGCAAGAAAAAGTTGTAAGTTTAGGTTTTTAGATGGGGCACTGGGGTGAGTGAAACAGTGCAGAATAAGGGCAGCTCCGGAGAAAACATGGAGCAATGCAGGAAAGCGAGGAGGCAAAATATAAAAGGGGACACCTCTCACTTCCCCATTCTGTTACTTGGATTTTGTTTTGTTTTTCAATTTTCCTTACACTGGATTGCTTAAAAAACAGGATCACCTAAGTCATTGATAAAAACATAGAAATCAAAGTGGGGAGCAGGGATGTGTGAAAATGGAGTGCCATCAGAAACTGTTTGAAAGGGGTCCAGATCCTATTTTCACATGACAGCACATATGTGTGATCAGAACATATTTGTGTGGACTCACAAGCCGGTCTAGCAGAGAACCAGCTCCAGGAGACGCCTGGGGGAGGGGCACGGGAGGAACAGAGCCAGGTGCAGCCTAGCAGCTCCTTAATGATCTGGAGGAGGAAGTGAACTGCACATTCATGAAGTTTTCAGCTGAGCAGCAAAAAAGGAAGCACCAGGGGAAAGAGCAAAATAATTGGAGTAAAACCCAAGTGGTGAGCAGAGAATAAGGACCATGTGTACTCAGTTTGTGTTAGTGATTTATTACAATGGGACCACATTCTTTCTGAAGAGAGATGAGAAGGGCGCTCTATTAAGGTTTCTAGGAGGTACATTAAGCTGCATAGTTACTGTGTTGTGGTTCATTCAATGTTTCATTAGGCGTTAAATGACAGATAATAATAATAATATTAATCACACATGGCTAACATTTATCTAACCCTTACTTGATACCAAGCTAAGGATTTTACCTCTTTTAATATTCGATCAATCCTATGAAGGAGACACTATTACCAATGAGAAGAATGAAGGTTAGAGGGTTTAAGGACTCGCTATAGGGCAAATGGAAACTGTCAGGTTTTTCCGCCCTCCTGCCATTAGCATCAATGATGGACCCCTGTGGTCCTGCATGCATGCCTGATGGCGGGCACCTGGAGTAGGATGTGGGCCTGCGTAGGTGAGCTGAGAGACTGGGCATATAAGGGTGTTGTCTCGGGATGCCAGCAGCAGAAGAAACAGCGGCAGCAGAAAAGCAAAGCACAAGAGAACGCTGGAGCGCCCAGAGAGAGTGAAGTTTTGCCAGGGGCCAGGAGGCCTGTGGGCCCCCAGGAACCCCTGCCTGCCTTGTACTTGGTTGCCTCACTGCTAGTTGTGCAGAAAGACCAATGAAACCCTGAAAAAGCCACTGAGAGCTTCAGGACTCCTCCTTTACCCATCTGCCCAGATCGTAGTGAACCAGCCCAATGCCCTGCTGCTACTACATTCACCCAAGATCTCATGACTATCAAGGGACAAAGGTCTCTGATTGCAGCGGTCCTGTGCCTAATCACTACCTTCCACTGCCAGTCATCATGAAAGCAATGTTGCCCCCAAGTCCTTGGAAGGCAAGATGATTTTGCAGAGCCAAATGATCCTAATAATCATAACACAATTTATTAGTGAAATTCAATGAAACTCTATGGGCATGAGCTATTATTGAAATCCCTGCTTCCTCATCTTCAACATTGGACTGTAGAAAAGTTCTGAACATTTCAGTTAAATCTCCAATACCTCATGCTCCAATATGGAGCATTCCAGATACCTGCAAAGAATGTAAATCTCTCTATTCCCCAGAGCCCTAATCTATTCTTTATAATAGTTCAGTTTATGATGTGTTGGCAATCATTTTGCGTGTGTGTGTGCCTTATTTCATTAGCTTATGAAAACTCATATTCATTGTTGTGTACCTAGTGTCTAGCAAAGTGCCTTGAACTTAGTAGGTTCTCAGTAAATATTTTGTGAAGTCATGAGAAACTGATTGGGTCACACAGTATGAATCCTACTAACTAATAAAATTAATCTGTTATTATGATAACAATCATCCACTTATTGGAGAAGTGCATACAATGTATTGAACTAAATTGGCATATATGTTTGGTCAATCTTCAGTCTTTAATACTATGTGCTGAATTACAAGCAGTAAGTACCCCCCCAAAGCCATAGCTTTGGTAATAATTTTCATGATTGTCATCATGGAAATAACACAAATAACAATCATATCCAGAATGAAGATTGGCTTATTGGAGGCATATATTTAAGTAAGAAGATTTAAGATAGTCACACAGATTCAAGGGATCCTGGTATACCACAGCTGGCATCTTTTAAATAGGTGGAGCCAGCCTCTCTGGTATACTGATAGTTTCTTTAGCCTCATCTCTTATTGTCCCTTCTCAAGGGCTGCTGTTCTCTTCATGCTGGTGGCAGGTCCTTGAACTTGCTGACCACTCACTTCCTTGCTGGATAATATGCACTATTTTTCTCTTGGTAAAAGAAAGCCCCATCCCCTCCACTTGTTTTCCTTTTTTAATCCCTCCAAGAAGTCCTCCCTGTTTATCTAATAGCCGCTCCCCTTCCCATTGTCTCACAGAGGTATTCGTGTGCAGTCCATGGTACATCCTTGACATTGATAGAAGCCATGGGGAAGTATCACGTGAGTTATTCCCTTCTGTGCATCCCAGGTTCTAACCTGGTGCTTCCTTCATTGTGTCTCCTATACCCAGCACTATACCTGGTGTTTGCTGTGTGGAGGAGGGATGAAAGGATGGAGGGATGGAGAGAGGAAGGGAAAACAGGCAGAATGAATCTAATGCTATTCTGTCATTATTCTAATGCAGGGGGACAATGTGAAGTGCTCTTCAGCCAGCCAATTTAGTTACAGTCCATCTTCATGGCTGAATGTTTAACTGGAGTTGATCCAAATATCATTATTTGTTGAAAGGATAAATCAATTCCCCATACTCTCATATGTAATAGACATTTGTCCACACATGACAAGGGCAGCCTTATTAGAGGAGAAAGTGGAGAATAAAAATAAAAAATTAAAAAATTAAAAAAAAACAGAGAAAGAGATTTAGAAAAAGAAAAAGAGATTGATTCTCTTTCTGGCATAAGAGAAAACCATGAAAAGGTTTTGAAATGAGTATTTTTTCTATCTCATTGTTACTATACAATCACCTTGAGGTTATTGGCTGGGCATATATAAAAGTCACAGTGGCTTTTGGCTGGCTAACCACCTCCACACAACTAGATTTCATATCAGCATTACCATCAACTGTAAGCACTTGAATCAGGGACATTCTGGTGACTTCGTAGGAAACCCCATAAAAAATGTAGATTATCTCAGGGCTAAAAGGTGAAAAATAATTATACCTTTTAAAGTCCATTGCAAATTCCAGATGCTGCCACAGCTGTATTTTAATATTCCAATACTAGGACAAGAGTGAATCTTGCTATGTGCCTCTTATCTTCCCCTCACATACCCATGCTGTCAATGCCATTGGCAATTTTACATGTAAATGAGCCCATCCATCACTCCTTACTTTGCAGCAACTCACTTCGAAGCCTGCCATAGAGTTACACCATTAAATCTCCCTGCTTTACAATATACATCATGACATATTTGACATCAATCAGCTGTGTCAGCCTGCTCACTGTAAACCATAAACTTGCTCTGCATTCCTCTCTGCACGGGGTGATTAAACCTGCTCGGGGTAGCTTCCTGATTACAGTGATAAATGGTAACTCATTTCCCTGCTCACTCTTCCTCCACCTGTTCTTTGCCTCTGTCCCGAGCTCCTTGTTCCTGCCTATTGGAGGAGGTAGTGGTCAGTGGAAAGTGTGTGCAGGGAGACTAATCTGTACATATGGGTTCAAATTCTGACTTTGCCACTAACTGGATTATGAATTTATTATATTAAAAGGATGTTGAGGAGCTGCATCCTTTGTCATGCTCTGAAGACAAAAAACATAAGTATTTACCATACTGAAAGAGAAAGACAGACCAAGACAGTATTCTCAACTACCAGGAAGGATGCTAGCCACATGGCCACCACAGCCCTACATAAAATAAGCAACTTTTTGCCAGAATATCTCAAACCACATCCCATTCTTATTCAAGGAATCATATAAGAATTCATTTTAGAGAATGTGACATTATTAAAAGTGCAATCTTAAAACAGTTCTAACTGGTTATTTTAAGCAGTTTGTTTGCAAACTTCAGTACTTTATTATTGAAGTAACAAATCACTATAGCATGAGGCTAATGCACCTGACCATAGCATACCATGCATCCTGAAGCTCCAGTTGGAATCCACTGGGCCGTATGATAAAAGAGCTCTTTTTCTAGCTGGGAAATCTAAGAAAATTTTAGCCATATGAAATGAGACTCTACTGAACTGTCTAGGCAATCCATCTTATCTCTCCAAGAGTCCTTTTGCCCTCCTTCTGTTGAGTCTGAGAAAATAGCTACATCTGCTTCCTGGCACACTGACCAAGCCATCTGCTGACCAGTGGACATAACCTGGGTCACCTGTGCCCTCCATATTATCTCCTAATCAATAAATCAGAAGGCCCTTTGGACCAAGCAAAAGAAAACAGAAAGTGTTCTTTATTCCTCATGTACTCATTTCAGCCACAGACCTACCACGTGGCCACCTGTCACTTGTTCTGATTTCTGTCAGTCTTACTACTTAGGTCTCCTTTTTTCTGATGATCTAATTCATCTCTGGAGTCGAAGAAGTTTGTCCAAACCCATCTGAAAGGAGCAGAGAGGAGGGTTGGGTTACTGACTACAGCCACAAATCCCATTCAGTGTCACAACAATTCCAAGATATTCATATGAAAGGACATCATTAGGGGTTCAGTGGCAGAGTGAAGAGAAATATAAGGAAAAATGACAAAGAGGGAGAAAGGAAGTAATTCAGTTCAAGAGCTGCAGCTGGTCTCATGAAGTCAAAGCAAGGGGTAGGCAGAGAATGGGAGGGAGGAGAGAAGTAGAAAGCAGAGGAGGGGCAGGAAGGGAACAAAAGGAGAAAGTTAGCTTCATGCTTTCATTCTTGGGACATCCAGAGTAATGAACCCTCTTTCTAGAGAAGATGAATGGACAACTGTAGAGATTATGAGTGAGGTTTTATTGCAGATCAATAAATCTGTGTCACAGATCCCCATCTGGAGGGAGTTTTAATTTAAAGGAAAGAATGATGAGCGCACAAGAACGATAAATCAAAAAGTTGTGTATTCACATATGCATTAACCTTCTATCAAAACATACATCGGCGTCAAGGCAGGAGTTTGGAAACAAATCTGGTAGGTGATTTGGAAGGACAGTCATTGGGGTACAATAGCTCACCTGCCTTGGGACACAGTCGGAGAAGCTAGTTTCTCTCTTGACACCCTGACCCCCACTGCTGGGACAAGAATAGAGACAGAAGCTGAGGATTTATACTGTGCCCTTAACAGGAATCACTGGTTGTCACCAGATGACAGCTGTGTCAGATAAAAACCAGGGTAGAGTTCTCCAAAAAGCAGAGAGATTTCACAGCAACACAACAGAGACAGCATCTGACAAAAACGGGGTGGAGATACATCTAGGAAATTCTGAAACCTGTGTTCAGTCACAATTTAAAGTGCCGGTCATAACTCAAATCTGCCCTGCTGTTTAGCATGTCTCCCCCACAGCCCCACTTCTTGCAAGAATGTCCCCCAGAATTGTGGCAGTCATGGTGGCTCCAGGGAATAGGTCATGAACTAATGGCAGTGAATGCCTTGGGGCATGCAGTTGTGGTTGCATTTGAAAAAGCCAATCAGAACAGTGCTGATCAGCTCTCAAGAAGTCCCAACAAAGTTGTCAGTGTGGGAAGAAGGCCCAAGTATTGGTAACTCATGCCATTGTTATGTGGTGATCTAAAGCCTGGACTATTCTTTCAAAGACTGACAGAAATCAGGGAACGAAATAAATACATTAAGCAACAAGTGTCCATTGCCAAAGCAATCATTCTCTCCCTGAATAGATTTTATATACACAGAATTGTAGATGTGTACACACTATAGGGAATAAATCTATTTGTACATGTATGCATTTGTTTCTTTATTTTCTAGTGTATCAATGTGTTAGACCTATTCATGTTGGCACTGCTAAATAAATATAATGAAGCTTGTGCTACTGATGGAAAAAGCAGGCCTCGATATGATCAAGAAGCTAAGATTTAAGCCCAGATCTGGATGGCCTCATTGACCAGGGCTTTTCTTCTGTCCCATCAGCCTGTGAGTGTGTGAGAGTGTGTGTGCGTGCACATACATGTGCATGCTATTATACACCCAGCCCTTCATCTCTTTCCAACCTAGTTCTCCATGAGCTCCCTCCTACAAGAGTTACTGTGATAACCTGCACAAGTTTGGCACACAGTAATCTGACACTCAGAACCTATCTTCGCTGACCAACTTCAATTTCTCTCAGTAGACCTAGTTCTTGTATTTTCTGCCTTGTATATATCTCTAATCAGAGCATTTTTTCTCTTTATTGGACCATTTTTATATTTTTACAGATGTGATTTATTTATGTTCACAGTTCACAGGGATTGTGTCTGATTCACTCGTCTTTACATCACACTTAATAGAGTGTGTGGCCTTTAGTAGGTGCTTTATAAATGTTTGCTGAAGCTGGCTGAGAGAATATTTTTCACTAATGAGATTTTAATGGAGGAAAATGGATTCTGATCAAACAAATGGAAACACTTAGCAACAGAAGTGCAATGAGAACTTAGTCCAGGAAGACATATAACTGGACTGACGATCTCTGCTTATCGCTAGTCGTTTGTGCACATCCATAAATCATCTCCATCTACTACCTATATCCTCCTTAACTCATCAATGCGTATTCACTAATAAGCAGAGGGTATTTTAAATGAGGTCATTTCACAATCCCCACTTCAAATTAAATAAAGTGAGTCACTGAGAGAGTGTGGCTCTATTCTCATGACCCTGAGAGTCACCTGAGCAGCCAAATGGAACCCTAGACTTTGAATCATTACAGCTTAACCTTAGTTCGCTGGTCTACTAAATCAAGTTCAAAGGATGAGGCTTCCCAAGTATTCATCTTCACCTCAGTAATGTCTCCCAAGCCCTCTGATGAATACTGTGAAAGTGATAGTTTTAGAAAAGATTGTGATGCCATTAATAACCTCCACACATCAATGTGTCCTATGAAGACATGAGTAATAATCCTTATGTAAATAACTAACTTCATACACAATCATATCAGAAGGCTGGAAAGGGAGAAGATTCAAAATAAAACACTTTGACAACAATAACAGATGCACTAACAATAACCATTAAGTGTGAATACATGTCAGACGCTTTTCTAGGCACTGGGAATACCCTGGAGAGGGAGACTCTCCACCTGCTCCCATAAGACCTACATGCATTCTATGTGAACGTCTTTCTACAAACAATGGGCACTGATATTCTTTGAGATCTTTTTATGATATGGTTTTCTAAGACTACAGTGGGCACTCTGTAGATTAAAATTGTGGTCAAAGAAAACTTAAGCAACATGTAGAAGGACAAAAAGGGGACAGACAACTTCAATCAAGAACCCAACTTGCGAATTCATCTCCATTCTAGTTTCTCTTGTTGTTTGTTTTCTATTCCTAACACTGTTTTTCTGGATTTTATAGTAGACTTATAATGTCCTCTTTGCTTCCAACCCATCCACTCCAATCATACTACAACCAGAGAGGTTTTTCTAAAAGGAGAGGGTCACCTTCAGAAGCATTTAAAGAATCCCTATTATATATAAAGCCCAATTTCCAAGCATGGAGTTCATGCCCTTCACGCCTAGTCTTCATTCTCTAATTCCTAATATGGCTCCTTAAATCATAGCCTTGGGAGCTATGGAGTCATCTCTCCCCTTTTCCCTTGTGCTCCTGGACTTTTCCTTTGCCTTGACTGTTCCCTCCTCTTAGCTAATGGCAACTCTGTTTTTCTTAATAAATCAGCCAAAATATCACTTTTCCCATGAATACCACTCTGTAACCTTCAACTTTGCTCATTTTATAATCCAAATTACTAACTCCATTCCCTGTGAGCCCACAGCACCTTCTCTCTATCTCTATTACAGTATTTATTTCCTAATAAGTATTTTATAATAAGTGGTTTATGTGTTTTCTCCTCCATCAAAGTTTGTGAACTTAAAAGCAGAGGCTGCATAATTCATTCTGTAATCCCTGCAGTGCTCAGCAACATGCCTGGAAGTTAATAAGAGCTTAATAAATATTATTTGAATTAAATTGGATCTTTCTGTTATCCAAGTGAATCACATATGGGAAATGGATGATGTGGTAAAGAGCATTACACCCAGCAACATGAAATTAGCATCAGCTCTTGGCTCTGTCAGTAGTTTGAGGTGTGATACTAGGAAGACCCCTTGTCCATTCTGAATTTCATTACCTTGTCTAATAAAATGAGAGGGTAGCACTAAATAATATGAATTCTATAATGTTACAACTTAATGATCCTCAAAATTCCCCCTCATATTCTTCATGTTTAATATATATATAACACTTTTTTTCTATCCCAGACACTTGTATTAAGCTTCAGAGATGCAGAAACAAAGACAAACTTTAAAATTAAAGTTCAGAAGACTTTAAAATAAATAATTACTAGTCTCAAGATTCTTCATTTTTTGGCAGCGATATATTTTTTTAATTCAAAGTGAATTGACCAGGCCTCTCTGGTGGTGCAGGGGGTTGAGCGCTGTACTGTGGACTTCCTCAGACACTGCAGGGCGAGTTTGCTCTCCTGCCCAGGCGGGGACACACATGGCACAGCAGACTTCTCCTGCCTCACCCGCTGCCCCCCTAAGCAGTTTATTTCAGTCAACCTACCTGTTTTTCTCCCCACTTTGTTTCTAGTGAACCCCCTCACCCCTGCCTCTGGCATGTACCCCAGTTCTTGTATGCATAAAATCCTAAAAAAATGAATTGACAATAATACACCATAAATTCTTATTTTGGCACTTACCAAAATAGTCACTCGAAAAACCTGTTTTTTCTGACAAACTCCAGAATACTTAGTCACATTTAGATGACTGAGAACTAGGAAAAATACTATCGCAAGTCATAATAGACATTACATCCATTAAATTTTTCTCAGTCCTTATTGTAATATTTCATAGTGCAATTGCTACATGGGAAAACTAGTGTAGCATAGATATAAAAACAAAACAAAACAAAGAAAAAACTGATGGTTGCTAGATAGTCTTAAGTTTCTGAAGACTATTAGTCAAAGGCATACAACCAATTCTCTACAATTCGTCATAGTTGAGAAAAAGTCCTTCAAATATTTTCCACTTAGATTTATAGAAGAGCTCAATTAGTGCATGGAACTCACCAGGTAATCTAGTTTTACTCATTGACTACCTTTTAAAAGAATGTTGCCAAGTCACTGCTGTTTCAGTCGTTCGTGCTTATAAAGATATAAGAGGCTCTCTTCAGAGTGAATGAGCTACACTGCTGTTAAAGACACTACATTGTGATGATGTATGTCTAATCTGATTTTCCCATAGAATTATGTTATCATGGAGGTTATAGTCCTCAGCAAAAGTATAATGTCCAACATTTTATAGGCATGGCCAGAAGCACCACATTTAATCTTGCCAAATCATAAAACTATATTCTTTTGGAAGCATAAAACTTTCTAGATCAGTTTGCTCCATTAAATTCAACAAACATTCTTAACAACTAAATTACATAAGGTCCTCTGATAGTCACTTCTGGGAAAAGAAATGTGACTAAGATAGTGTTCTTCCAATGGGATTATTGACAATAAGAAAATGGCGTGAATATCTGTGCTAAAAGTCATAAAATGCCAAGTGCCCTAGAGAAGGAGGAACATGAATTAACATTTATTGATCATTTTCTATGTCTCATGTGCTACAAAAGAACTTTCACAAGTATTATATTGCAAGGAGAGCTGTAATATTAGTGCACACAGAGAAAACTGCTAAGGAATGAGTGATACAATTCTATTTGTCTCATTCCAACTCTTAATGCAAGCCTGATAAGTAAAAATCATATTCTCCATGTTTTGGGGTTCACCTACACACACAAAGTACATTTGGTAATAAGAAGTCAAAGAAGATATCTACACTGAGGTTTTTAATAGAGGATGGGGGTCCACCTGGAAGGGAGAGCCAGAGAAAAACAATGAGAGAGGGAATCATAGCTATGCTCACGTAATAGCAAACATTCCACATTGACTAGAAGGTAACCGCAGGGTCTCCCTGGTGGCACAGCGGGTTAAGCAACACACTATGAAGCAAACTGCAGCCACTGCAGCTCGAGTTCGATCCCTGCCTCCGCCAGGGAGGAGATCCACATGGCATAGCAGACCTCTCCTGCCTCGCCTGCTGCGCCCTCGGAAGAGTGTTTCAGTCAGTCTGCCTATTCTGCTCCCCGCTCTGTCTGGTGAATCCTCTCACCTCCCGCGACTCTGTCTGTACCCCAGCTCTTGTAAGCATAAATAAATAAATCTTTAAAAAAAAAAGAAGAAGAAGGTAACCGCAATCCCATGTTTATTCTGTGTTAGGTGCTGGAACTATAAAGGTGACATAGAAAAAGGTACGAGACATTCTGAAAGTAGAGAAAAGGGAATGGCTAACCTGTCAAGTTAGGTGAAAGAAGACTGCTGAGAACATAATCTTTATAGTGAGTGAAAAGATGATAAAGACAAAGTGGAGGAGAAGAGATAGGGAAGGAGTGATAATCCTGGTAGAGGGACAATCATGATGAAAACCAGAGGAACTATCCAGGATGCCATGTTTAGGAAACCAATAGATGTCCAATGTGGCATGGGATGCCTGATGCACACCACAAGAAGGAAGGTGAAGGTTTTCAGTAGACTGTAGCATGTACAGGAAATACTGGGTATCAAGTTTATAGGTTTGACCTAGGCCCCATCATCCCCAAGCCTAAAAAAATATTTAAACTCAACTTTCCTTGCAAAACAGTGTATTTAATGATTTCTCATAAAGGAATGTCAGGATTAGATTTGTGCTTTGGGAAGATTCATATAGCAAAGACATGAAGGGTAGAGACAAAAGGGATCGAGACTAATTATTTAGTTGTTCGATAGTTCAAGTGAGATACAATGAACTAATAAACAAGGATGGAGACGGTGGAGATGAAAAGGAGGGGTGTGGAATTATAAAGTTAGGATCAACAGAGCAACAGACTTGAGAGACAGATTCATGTAGAGTCAAGATAAAGAGCTGGTGCTAGTCCTTGGGCAATTATAAATCAGGACTAGATTTCAAGATAGGAGTCAAGGCTAGAGACAGATTTAGGCATCATTCCCACAGAGGTGTTAATTGGACAATGGAAAAGGATAAAAATGCATAGGAAAAGAATATATATATACACATTAAAAAAAAGAATGGGAAGGAAAGAGACAAATACCAAACCCTGAATAATACCTTCACATAGGAGGTAAAGAAAAACAGAGAGGCCAAAAGCAGGGCAGAGAAATGGGTGATGGTCAGAAACATTGATCTCATGAGGAGGAGCAGTATAAGCAATGAAGTGTTGCAGACGGAAGTAGGTTACATTGAGAGTTAGCTAATGCATTTGATTATTAGTAAGTCCAGATAAACTTTGAAAGAAGAGATGGTAAAGCGTGTATGTGTAAAAAGTAGGTGACCAAGTATAGAGTATCCTGGAGTTATCAGTAAACACTAAACATATCATGTTCCTTACAAAGTTAGTCAGTGACAAGAAGGAAAATTCTCCAGAAAATTAAGCTTACCCATCAGAGGGGGATGGTAATATTATTTAATTTGCCTTGTTTGCTGATGTGTGGCTCTGTAGAATGTTTGAACACTCAGAATAGCAGATAAACATAGTGATAGAATGATTTGCTCATGTTGAGAGAAGAAAAAATTCATGATGTTTTTAAGGACTCCACCCCCATCCCCATGTTGAAGAGATCTCAGGCACCAGAACTACAACTCCCAGCATGCCATGAACCTGACTTGTTGAATGGAGGGACTGCTGGGAACTAGTGTCAGATTTAAGAGGCCATGTTTGACTTTGTACACGTGCATGCTCTGATTCCTCCTGCTTCTGTGGCCCCATTGTGCATCCTGGTACTACTGGGAGAGGGACACATGGAAGAGAGACATGGACATATACTCAGAAGAGACGTGTGGGTGAGAGGCATTTAGGAAAGTTCCTCCTGGTCCTTGGCAGAGACTATGCCAGCTATTCTCTTGACCTCATGTTGGATTATGTGGTATATTTTGAAATCAGAATCTCTTTTTCTGTCCAAGTTCTCTGGGACCTGCTGCATGCTTTTATTGAGGTTTCCCATAAAAAGGTAACTTAGATTTGTGGTAAACTTTTGGGCCTCAGTCATGCTGAGCCTATTTGGCTGAGTATTTGCCAATAAGGGTTAATTTTCAAAATTTTATAAATAATACACTTTTTTTCTCTTATCTTTATGCATACTGCTTCTATTAAAAATATATCCCATTGGGACCTGCCTGGTGGTACAAGGGGTGAAGGCAGAGCACTATGAAGCCATTAGCAACCAATGCAGCACAAGTTGGATCATCGGCCAGGGAGGTAACTAACATGGTGCAACAGACCTCTCCTGTCTCACCCGCTGCTCTCTTCAAGAGTGTATTTCAGTCAATCTACCTGTTGTGTTCCTCACTATGTCTCTGGTGAATCCTCTCACCCCCGCACCTTTAGCCTGTACCCCAGTTCTTATAAGCATAAATAAACACATCTTTAAAAATAAAAATATAACAGATTAAGTATATATTATACTCTTAAGTATAATCCATTTGTCTTTATGTTTTCAGATGGCAGAACCCCTTTTTAAAATTAGGGGATCATCTGGTACTCCTTGGTCACGTGCTAACAATGTCAGTGACTGGTACTACTGCTAAGAGTCTAGAGTTGAGTCTTCACCTCCTGGAATATTCACAACCCTGTGAGAAGCACATCAGACTCTCCTAATAAGAGAAAATCTTAGCAGTTTTCAAAAGCATCAAAGGATATTGCACAAGAGAATGGATAAATCTCAATCAATAATCCAATGAGCAATTTTATAAAGTGAGGGAAAATAACACTGTTTCTGTTTTTCCCTTTCTTTTCACAGGTGCCCAGGCTGCTTGTTAGCCATATGGAGTGTAGGGAAGAAGTTAGCAATGCATTCAGACTGCACAGGAAACTCACAACAGTTTTCTACACTCCCAGCACCTACCAACAATTGATAATTGATCAAGGGACCAAGAACAGAACTGCTGACGCCACAGGAGAGAGCTTGGCAGCCCAATTTCGTGACCCTGTCCCCTGCCCCTGAACTCTACAGCAATCCTCACTGGTGCCAGGACACTGCCATGACATCGAGGCCCCATAGTGTTCATTTGTACCGATGGCATGTACCCTCCTACCTGAAGGCTCCCCAGGTATACTGGGCACAATGATGGAGACTCTATTGGGGAATTGCGAATTCTGAAGCTGAATAAATTGCAACGGGAAAACCCCAGATGGTTAAAATGCTGTTTTCATACAAATGTCTTTAAGTATAATGAGAAAAAGGCTGGGCCAGGAAGGAGGGAAAGGAACAAGAAAAGGATGTTAGAAAAAGGCAGAATTAATTCTAAATGGGAAATTTGTCTGAGAGGCATTAACCACTCTTGAAGAAAATGAATAGGCTTTCTCCTACATTTATTACATTTCTGTGATTCTCTAATTTAAGAATCTTATTTTGCACCGACAGATAAAAAACGTCAGGTGCATTTCACAAAGAGAGGATCTCTATTACCTATTTATTGTGATGCTAAGAATACTTACTGGATGGAAAGGTGAGAGTGAGGAAAACTTCCTAGAGGAGGCTGTGGAGGGTGGGTGTGTGGACTGCATTGGGAAGTGCCCAAACTCACACAGAAGGAGTAGGAGAGAATTTAAAGATGTCAGTTTAATGTTTATGGAAAAATGCTGGGTTTGTGGGAAGCTGACCCTGTACTGGTGCCATCATTAATTCGATATATCATTTAACCTTGGTTTCCTCATTTACAATTTGCATTATAAATAGCTTACCTCCCTTCTGTACTGTGAGAATAAAGTGAGATAAAATCATGAAAGTGTACAAGAACAAAAATGGTTCAATTAGCACTACTTAAAACCAAGATACTAAAATGCTTGCATTATAGCAAACAGAATATAGAATAGACTATCTCTTCATACGAGCATTTCAAAAAGTGAAATAACTGTCTTAGTGCCCAACAACCACAGCTCCTATCCCCAAGTACTGAAAAGAACACCATTCCCAGGGGATACTGAGTCTTCGGAGGGGAAATGGATGCCCTGAGATTACTTCAAGAGTGAACATGGAGGGGAAGAGTAGCTTTATACTCAGCTGCTGGTCTGGTCCCTAAATCAGGAAGGACCTATACATCTTAGCTGAGTCTTTGCCCACCTGCTCTCCAACTCTATATAGGAAGCTGAACAGAGTGAGTCACAAATTCATTCTATCCATACTTTCTGTGTTCTGATCAAAAATCTTAACTTCTGGAAAAAAAAGTCATCCCTTTATTTTTCTCCCCTTGACTTAATGAACATAGTTCACATGGGTCACAGAGGGTTTGATTCAACACAGAGGTGACTCACTGGTTATTGTGTAAAAGTGCTAATCTTCCCCCACTACTCCGATTTCATTAATTCCTCTGACACATTAATTCTAACCCCAACATAAAATGTCCCAACATCCCTGAGAACCCCAGAACAGAAATTACAGCAATTTCCTATAACTGGAATCAAATTCCAAGGTTGGAGAGCATGGGCCATGTCCTGCCATTAATTCAAACATGCATGTGAAAGATTATGGTGGGCAGCTGTGATTCCATTAAAGGGGGCAATTTCAACTTCATTTCCTTGATAAATAGACACAAGTTCGACCCTAAATTGGGCTTGATAGATTTCATTAGGGTAGAGTTTTTGGAGGTTTCTGCAGGAAAATTGTTGTTTGATGTGCAAAACCAAATTGCACTTGAAATCTCCTTGCATCCATAGTGGGGGGAGAAGGAAGAGGATGGCACACCTAGCCAATTGCTATCATCCAAGCAGCAGGGGAGTCAAGCTGTTGTATTCAAAATATCTGTTAGGTATGCAGCCAGTGTGTGCTGCAGAAAGCATGCCATGCTCAAGGGAACCAATGATTAAAAGCAGCAAACCCAAATGTTATTTAAACAAAGCAAAATGTACCCATATAATTTTTTCAGCCAACATGAATCTTTTGCAGAGAAAGGAGATAGGTACACTCCTTTGGGGACCCCTGTGGTTCCATGTTTCAGAATTTCCAGAGTACCTAGGGACCAGGGAGTGATGGAAGTTAAAGCTCATAGTTTTAAAGCACTGTCTCCTAACACAAACAGAATGATGGACTAAATGGCAGTCAAACCTCCTAGCCTCCTCATTTAGTCTTCAGTAAAGGGAAAATTCTACTATTTTGGGTCAGCTCCACCAGATAAGGTAATGGGGAGTGTAATTACTTCTACAATTTTAAGATTTCAAAAGTCACAAACCTTTTGTGTTGGTAAATGTTAGTTTTTTAAGTGTAATGCTTATAAGAACACTTGAATTCCTTCACCATTGTCTGTCCTGGTACTAAGTGTAGAGGGGACTGAGATTTATGGAAGACTTAAATGTGCCAGGACTCACACCAGTTGCTCTTTGTACATCCATCTTGTTGAACCCACCAATAACCTTGGAGGGGCTAATGTTTCTATATTTTTCAAATAAAGGTAATATTTTTTATAAAAGTTTAAAAAGTGACAAGGTGTAAGTGGCAAGTGGTGGACTAGGATACAAACGATTATCACCTAACACCAAAGTCCAAATCCTTTCCATCATATGGGACTGCTGTGTGGTTAACATTGAAGTATCAAGGACTCTAGCAGGGAAGAGGATATACCAACTCAATAGTACTAAGCTCGATAGAAGGATCAGAACTTGAAGACAGTCAATAGAAAAATTGAGAGGGGATGTAAATGATATATGATGTAGATGACTGGAATTTAACATTATGTAAAATATGTAAAAAAAATGCCCAAATCAGCCTCTTTTAAAGAAAAAGAAAAAAGATTGGCAAATGCCTTTCTAGAAGCTTCTATGTTAGAGCTATTGGAGGAAATAGAGAAAGAACTCTCAGAAACATAGGGGTTCCATGTATCCTTCTGTCATGTGCCAAAATGCTCTGTACTGTGTCTATCTGTAACTTAACACATGTAGAAACTTATTAAACACTACCTTTTAGACTATGCCAGTTGAGTATGTTTTAATGAAACTACTTTGGTACCCCAAATCACAATATTGAGCATACATTTTTTAATCTATTTTTACAAAAGTAATACATTTTTGGGTCCTCCCTGGTAGCTCAAGGAGTTAAGCACTGCACTCGAAGCATCCGCAGCCACTGAGCACAAGTTCAATCCCTGTCTGGGGAGGTGACCCATATGGCACAGCAGATCTCTCCTGCCTCACCCGCTGCTCCCCTCAGCAGTGTATTTCAGTCAATCTGCCTGTTCTGTTCCCCACTCTGTCTCTGGTGAATCCTCTCACCCCCATACCTCTGGTCTGTGCCTAGTTCTTGTATGTATAAATAAATAAATCTTAAAAAAAAGAAAAACATTTTTATTCTGTAATACTGTCACCACTTACACATATGGTCAACCTGGATGTAACAGAATCTATTCCAACAATAATTTTGGATCTTATCTATATTGCTCCCCATCCTCCTGAACCTTCACCCAGTGATCTATTTAAGTAAAGTTTTCAAGTGACTTAATATGAATCAAATATCAGAATAAGCTCTGCCAACCCAGTAGCTGAGCCAAACTCATAAATAAACCAGTTTTGTTTTTTTCTCCTCCCCTCCTCACAGATACTCCCTTGTGCCTACCCCAAAGAAGGAATGTCATTCCACTCAGAACTACTGCTTTGATCAGCTGTCACTGGATTCAAAGGTCCAGAACCTGCCTCCCCAACTGGCTCAGAATCAAAACCCAATCTCCACTGAGTCAAGATGCATCAGGCTGGACTCCAAATTTAAGAACCTCCTGGGCTCCTCGCTGTTGCCAGTGGCCTTTACTTACCACTCCTGCTTTCCAACCTAGAATTAATGAATCCTACTAAATGGATGGCCCACATATTGCCTGAGGATAGAGAACAAATGAGTAATGTTCTTTTGCATATGACCTGTGCTCCTGCAGATTTCCTTCTCAAATGCAAGAGACCCAGATGTCTACTACCTCAGATCAAACTATCCCTGACATGGGTTCCTGGAGCCATCTTAGTGTCCTGTGCTGAGTAAAACATCCCAGCTTGGTTATGTCTTACAATAGGATAGTTTAAATCATTCTTTCCATTAAGAGTCATATACCTTGTTAATTAGGATTAGGTCAGTTTGGGGCTGCGTGGTGGGATGAAGGGAATGTAGCCATATTGTCTTTCAAGATGAATTTTTAATGAAAATTTATCTTAATTGGACATAAATTAATTATTGAGGTGTTGGCAATTTTGCTTTCTCTCCCTTCTAATGTTTTAGAATTTTAATCGATTAATTGAACAAATATTTACACTGGATAAATTGCAGAGTGCATTGTTGATTAATATAGACATGAACTTAATGGTCTAGTAGAGGAGAGCTGTTTGAACAAGCAATTAGAAGTTCAGTGAGTGTCACCACCTGTTTCCTGAAAGCATCTGAAAAAACCCAAGACAGGTGCAAGTACATGTGGCCACCTTCCAGGTGCAGGCAAGGAGACTGCAGATGACCTAAATGACCCTTAATAGCATCTCAGGGTCTATAAAGTCACAAATGACCTGTCTATGTCATATCTGACATAAGTAAACAAGGACAATAATCACATATTATTTCATGGATACTGATCAAGAGGGATATAAATTGCTTGAGATGAAGCAATGCTTTGCTCTTTAAAAATTAAGAAATCTTCAGATCGGCACCAACCATAGTACCATGCACATAGTAAGTGCTCATTAAATACTTGTTAAATTCATGATGGAAAGATTATTATCTGCCCGAAAGTAAGAATGAGCAAGACTTATTCTTGCTAACCCTAGACCATGCCCTTCTGCTGGAAGGTAGGCTGTGAGAGCAAATGCAATGAAGGATTTAAAGATCAGGCCTCCCTGGTGGCACAAGGAGTTAAGTTGCAGCACTATGAATCTATCTGCAGACACTGTAGCTTGAATTTGATCCCTAGCCAGGGAGCTGACCAATATGGCACAGTAGACCTCTCCGGTCTCGCCTGCTGCTCCTCTCAGCAGTGTATTTCAGTAGATCCTCCTGTTCTACTCCCACTCTGCCTCTGGAGCCTCCACTTATCCCACACCGCTGTACAGAACTGCATACAAGAACTGTACCCCAATTTTTATATAAATATAAATTACATAAAACAAATAACCAAATATTGATGAAATTAACATGGAGACACAAAAAAACCCAATTAGCCAGAGATCTACTAAAAAAAAAGGAGAATGGAGGTATCACACTCCCAGACTTCAAACTCTACCACAAAGCAATAGTAATTAAAACAGCCTGGTACTGGTATAAAGACAGACCAATGGAACCGTGTAGAAAGCACAAAAGTAAAACCACACAACTATGGACAACTGATATTCAACAAAGGGGCAAAGAATCTGCAATGGGACAAAGATAGCTTATTCAATAAATGGTGCTGGCAAAACTGGTCCACTATATGTAAAAAAATGAAATTGGACCACTATCTCACATCATGTATGACAATCAACTCAAAATGGATAAAAGAGCTAAATGTAAGACCCAAAACTATAAAATATATAGAGGAAAACATAGGTAAAACGCTGCAAGACTTACACCTCAATAGCGCTTTCGATGTGGCAGTCCCC
>JAGFMF010011417.1:6573293-6591191 GCA_019455555.1 Galemys pyrenaicus
GCCCAAAAGTAGATGACTGGGTCAAGAAGATGTGGTACATATACACGATGGAATATTATTCAGCAATCAGAAATGAGAAACTAGGGACATTTATAGAAACATGAATGGAACTAGAAGGAATTATACTCAGAAGTATTCTCTTGCCCAAAAGGCAAGAGAAAAGTATCGGATGGCTTCACTATTAGGAGGAATATGAAAGAGCAACAACAACAACAGAGAAGAATAAGCTCAAGGAATTGGGAAATTATAACCAAAGGCAAACAAAAAACTCAACAAGACCAAAAAGCCAAGATAAACCAGAGACCATGGTGGAGGGAGGGGAAGGAGGGGAGGGCAAAGATGGGGATGAGGGCAGAAAGAGCACAAGGGACTGAGGTGATGGTGCACGGGTGGAATGGTGGTGGGTACTCCCTGGGAAATACAAGCAATGTCAAATATAATTAATTAATTAATTTTTTAAAAATTTTAAATATTCATAGTTATAATCAGTAATGGAACAATATTAGGCCTCCTAAAAGGTCACAATGAGAAAAACAGCATCACTTGTATGATCTCCTACCAAAGATGCATAACCTAAATCTAATCATGAGAAAACATCAGACAAAGTCAAACAGAATGACATGCTACAAAATAAATGCTCAGTAATCTTCAAAAGTGTCAAGGTCATGAAGTCAAGGAGAGATTAAAAACTTTATTAGCGCACTGAAGAAAATCAAAGATGAATGACAATTCAATTCCATATAAGATTGTGAACTGCATCCTTTAGCCATTAAGGACAGCATTAGAACTAGCAGCAATTGTATGTTAAGCGAAGTAAGTCAGAAGGCAAAAGAAAATTACCAGATGGTTCCCCCCATAGGATGAATATAAGGGAACCAAATAAGGATCAAAGAAAGGAATAAGAACAAAACAACAATAATAATAATAACAAGACACAAAAACCAAAAATGAAAAGACAAGGACAAACTGGGGACACTTGGTGGGGAGGGAAGAAGGGAAGGGTTGAGGGCAGACGGGAGCACGGGGAAGTGAGGTGATGGTGCACTGGTAAGATGGTGATGGGGAATACATGGGGATTACAATAGATGTCAAATATATATAAATAAAAAAAAAGAACTGGCAGCAATGTATGGGGTCTGAGGTACATGATTGCAGTGTAACAGTGTTAATTTCTTGATTTTGATGGTTATGCTTTGGTTATGCAAGAGAATGTCTTTGTTTGAAGGGAAAAAACACCAAATTATTTAGTTCTAAAAAGGAAAGATTTAAAGAAGAAAAAAAGGCAGCTATTATCAAGAGGTGAATCAGAACACAGGCTATATGTCTATGGCAGGGATGGTGATGTTCAGAGGATGGTGTTTAGAAGACAAAAACAAATGAGCAATTTAACTTCATAATAATAATCAAATAACTCATTTAGGAATACATACTCAAATTGTAAATAACAAGTTACATATTTACATACAACATAAATTGATGAAAATATATCTGCAATTTATCATAAAACTGTTTATCAGAATCTCCCTGATAGGGCAAGGGGTTAAGTCACAGCACTATGAGACCGCAGCTTGAGGTCTATACCCTGCCAGGGAGGCGACCCACATGGCGCAGCAGACCTCTCCTGTCTCGCCCGCTGCTACCCTCAGCAGTGTATTTCCATAGATCTGCCTGTTCTGTTCTCCACTCTGTCTCTGGTGAATCCTCTCCCCCGCCCCCTGACCCCCCCATCCCAGTTTCTGGCTGTATCCCAGTTCTTGTATGTATAACTAAATAAATCTTAAAAAAATAAATAAATCTTTAAAAAAATAAATAAAAACCCTCCCTCTCTTCCCTGTTGTTCCCTAGTAGAAGAGAACAAAATTGCACACCACTCCAGCCCTTCAAAATCGCCACAATAACGACGGAAAGCGGGGATAGGAGGAGTCAAGGGGCGTCTGCAGCCTGTACAAACCATGTGCCATAGAGATGAGGATCACAGAACCACTTTGTAACAACTCTTCAGTTAATTTATCTTACCCTGCCACCCATTATTACTACCCTTTTCTTGTTTAGGTCTTGTACCAATATGCCTGGCTAATTTTTTTCTGCCTAGCTGCCAACCTTGGGCAGAAGAACATCTGGTATATCCCCAAAGGGCATTAGCCCATTAAGAAAGGCAAATTGATTTTTTAAAATTTCATAAATCAGCAGTCAAATGAAAAATGTCATTTTAAATTACAAACATAACCGAGTCAAATGTGTGACTGCTACTTATGCACAATTGGAATTATTTATGACTGTTTAATATTTGTTGGGGGTGCATTGTAATTTTAATTATGTGATACAAGGTGAGATAATTATTTACTGGAGCTGACATGGAATTGCCAATAATTACTTAATATCCGTTGGAAATTATTCAACAGTTTTTAATTAGTGATACATATTAAGTGATTGTTTTTTTCCAGCAAATATAAAAATCCATCCATGAGAAAAGACACCTGGGACTTACATTAGTAATTGTTCTAAAATGCAGTATTGATTTATGCACATTACCATACTTGTGTTATTACTTTTCAATATTTGAGAGATTCTTGCCTACATCAGCAAAATAATAAAACATAAGCAGCCACTGACTATTGGGCCTCCAAGGAAGGAAAAAGCACGTATGTGTACAGATTCCTGGGTCTCCTATCTCCTTAGCCCCACCCCACTTGAAGAAGCACATCTCGAGGCACACCCAAATGCTGTTTATCCACTGTATTCTCTATTCTGTGATAAATCCCTTGAGGGCAAGAGCCAGGCTTTTTGCTAAGGCTTATTGCATGGTGCCCCCTTTCTGGGATCACACCTAGAGAAAATTCCCAATCAGATGTGCACATGAAGACATGAAACAGAGATAGTTGTTCAGTGTAAAAAATACCTCTAGCTGTTTTGTTGGTGTTTTTTTGTTGTCCCTTGGAAACCACAAAGAAAAAAGATGAAAAAACTTAGCTCACTTGCTTCTTTTTTTTTTCATTTTTATTTTTTTATTTATTTATTAATATAAATTTTTTTAATTTACATATACTTGCCATCAATTGTAATCCCCATGTATTCCCCATCACCATCTCACCAGTGCACCATCACCTCAGTCCCTCGTGCTCCCATCTTCTCTCAACCCTCCCTCACCCCTCCCCACCAGGTGTCCCCAGTCTGTCCCTGTTTCCTCTTTTTTGGTTTTTGTGTCTTTATTGCTGTTATTGTTATTATTATTGTTCTTATTCCTTTCATTGATCCTTATTCGGTTCCCTACTTAGCTCACTTGCTTCTAATAAATGTTCTTAAGTCATTTACTTGGTGTAAAACACCATCACTTACAAAACACATAATTCAGAATCCTTTCCATGTTAAAAAGCATTTAATTAGAATTACATTATTACAGTTTGCTAAGTATTTCCTTTATTCATTAAACAATGAAGTGCTTTACTAAGAGAAAACAAAAGGAAGAAATATATTTCTGGTTAATCATTTGTTAAATATTTTAGATGACGTGTTAAGGATCACTTCCAACTATTTGGAAATACAATAAATTCCGCTCCTCCTACACATCCTCCTAGGAGGATGGGAGCCAGAGATGTGTCCTCCACAGGAGGCCCTGTGTGCCGTGGGCCATGATGACCAGGGGTCCAGGCCTGCCCACTGCCCCCACTGGCTCTGCCTGGCTCCAGCGCCAGCCTCTTGCCTCATCCACAAAAGCCAAAATGACCCTCTACATTTTGCTTTGTGATGTGAGACAGGGTTCTACAAACCTCATTTTTTCTTTGCCAGCTGACTCCCTATTAGGATGCAAGGCAGGGAGAAAAAGGACCTGCTCCTTCCAGAGGCTCGATGTTCCTATCAGCCCTGCTTGAGTCTTGGCCTTTCAGCAGGAGTCATGCCAGGAGCAGTTGTTTCCTATTCCATCTTCTTCCCACACTCCCCAACTCTGCTCATAGTTGGTTGTCAAGGGAGCTGACATAGATTATGATGGTGACCCCCCCCACCCCGAGCCCTAAGCCCTACCTCAGCCATCCCTTCTGCATGCTCCAGAGACAGCAGCCCAGCCAGGCAGCTCCCTGGCCTCCAAGGATGGGGACCAGGCTCCGTGGGGCCCTTTCCTACAAGTTTTGCTTCCTGACAACATTAACTTCTTCCCCTTTTCCAGACACAGGAGAACTTCAGTCTTTCCTTTTATCTTTTCAACCTTCTAAAACCTTGCTGCCCACATTAGATATTGCCCATATGAATCCCCTACGTGAGAAGCATGGACTGCATTTTCGTGCCCAGCACTGTCCCTGCTCAGCACACAGTACTTTGCTTATGCTTCAGCTGGAGCGCCTTTCCCTTCCCTCACAGGCAAATGTCTGATCAATTGCCATGACACAGCTCGGGTACAACTTACTCTAGGTGGCAACCCTGGATTAAGCCCCCTCCTATATCCCCAGGGCATCCTCTGTATTCCTGTGATTTTGCCATGCCTGTAGCACCCAAGCCTTCTGTTCCCAGGCAAAGCAATAGCCTGGGTCCCTGCCCCCACTCTCCCACAGTGTGGGCCACACCAGTATACAGATGAAATGCCACAAACACTGCCTGGCCTGAGCTAATGTGAACCCCCAACATTCTGTGAACTAAACCCCTCACAGGACCTCACAATTCTGCCTGGGAAGCACCAGGATTCTCATGGGGAATGAGGAATGGAAATGTCCTTGTAATATTCTGACCAAATCTTTTGCTATGAAAAATCATTACAGAAAAGGAGGATATCAGGTGATGTACAGGCAAGCTGGCATCTTTTTTTTTTCCAGTTACATATTAAGCATTGGCTCTTCTACCAATAGTAGATCCAAGGACAGACCTTTCTGTCTTTCTATCTTCAAAATTCCTTTCTTAAGTGATGTAAAGCAAAAAGCCAGTACTGATAAAATCTGCTGATTGAGGGGCCTCCCTGGTGGCGCAGCGAGTTAAGCAAGGCACTATGAAGCAAACCGCAGCCACTGCAGCACGAGTTCGACCCCTGCCTCCAGCCAGGGAGGGGACCCACATGGCGTGGCGGACCTCTCTTGCCTTGCCCATTGCTCCCCTCGGCAGTGTGTTTCAGTCTATCTGCCTGTTCTACTCCCCACTTGGTCTCTGGTGGATCCTCTCACTGCCCACATCTCTGGCCTGTACCCCAGCTCTTGTATGCATAATAAATAAATATTTAAAAAAAACATGCTGATTGAACAGACAGTATGAGCATCTGACACTACACCATTTCATTAAATCGCTAACAGTGACCTTAGGAGAGAATCACCCCATTTTGCAAAGGAAAAGTGAAAGGGTGGGTGGAGGGCAAAACCCCCTGGACAGCAAAATTTAAAGGAGTGACAACAAACTTTCATGACAAGGGTGGAGAAGAGACCTCAGAACTGGGAGTGCACTGGGGAGCAGCTTGGCACTTGGCAACCTGTGAATCATATCGCCCTCCCAAACCCCTTCTTTCCTCTGACAACCAGCATCTACTTGCCTGGAGAGTTCAGTGGTCTGAGGTGATTACACCCAGCAAATATTTGTAGATGGTTATCCTGTCTGTCCCACAGTCACCACTCAGACAAATGACAAATATTGAGGTCTTTTAATCTTATCTCACAAGTCAATCCCTCCAGCCCTCTAATCATTCTTGTTGCTCTGTAGGGAGAACCTTCCCATTTGTCTACCTCCCTGTGATACAAAAATAATGGGAAGTGAGTCCAGCACAGCAGCTGGACAGTGGAGCTTGACCATTGCAGAACTCGTAACTCTCCTTCGGGAATCTTCTCTCAGGATCTATTCCTATCCCAAAGATCCCCAATTTTGAAAAAAAAAAAATAAAATTAAGCTGGAAATGGGAAATGCAGTGGGTAAGGTGTGTATAATATAGAAGCATCTGCCTCGTGGTATCAAAAGCCAACATTTCAGGGCAGTGATAGTTGCTGCCTGGGCTTACATCACACCCGTTGGGGATGGAAACAACTAGGTGTGCACTTTGGTAAGTCAGATTAACACTTCTGCCACGTGGGTTTTGTACCTGTAAAGTGAAGAAAATGATTCCTATTTTACTGGAATGCTTAGAGTTTAAGGAGGTCACATGGCAAAGTAGTGAGCACAGTACCTGGGGTATAAAAAAGACATAGACTGCCTTTCGTTCATGAAACAACACTATAGCTATTACCATCAGAGTAATTAACAATATCATAGTAAGTAGTGACCATCAAATAGTAACAAGATTACCATTATAATGACTGTGGAAAGCAGTCTGCTATCTAGCCAGCTCCAAACTCTCAGGCCACGTTCCCAGGCAGCTCTCAGTGTTTTGCAATTTCTTTGAAGCAGATAGGAAAAGGGATTACTGGAAAGTCCTTCTACGCAGGTTGGTAATTTTTCCCAAGGAGAGGTCCCAGGCCCTGCATTGTGATGGGGCTCCCTCCACTCAGCTTCAGTGTGTGCATATGCCCAACTGCACTCTGGGGAATCTGAAACAGTCGATTCCATCTTACAGTAGATATAACCGCTAGTGGGAGAAATTAGGCAACTTAACTAAAGTAAACACAATCCATTCCACAAATATGTACCTACTAAACTGATATTTGATTAGATCTGCAAAAAACAAACCATTTTTATAGACTAATCTTTTTTCTTACATATCAAGTCAATTCCTTATACTTACTCTTTTCCTTTTTTAAAGATTTATTTTATTTATTTATGCATACAAGAACTGGGGTCTAGACCAGAGGTGCAGGGGATGAGAGGATTCACCAGAGGCAGAGTGGGGAGAAGGACAGTCAGATCAACTGAAATACACTGCTAAGGAGAGCAGTGGACTAGACAGAGGAGGTCTGCTATGCTATGTGGGTCACCTCCCTGGCCGGGGATCAAACTCATGTGGCAGTGGCTGGTGATAGCTTGATAGTGCTGAGACTTTAACCCCTGCACCACAGGGAGGCCCATGTATTTACTTTTTTTTTTTTTAATTTGAAAGCAATACCAATTCAAAGAGCAAAAGCCACATGTGGAATTTTAGGAGCTGCTGTGTTTATTTGCCATGGGCATCTGAGCTGCACTGCTTTCTGCTTCGATGGAATAAGGAACAGTGTGGAGCCAGTGGTGGTACTGGCAGTGGTCAGATAGAGGAAACCATGCAGAGACAGAAACAACACCATACAAAAGTGAAGAACAAGAGCTCTAGTGGTGGAGGCGGGTCACATGACTAGACTGTCATGTGATGCAAGCAATCAGGGTACAAAGTACAACCTTAACCCACTACAACTTAAATCTGACTAGTTGAGTTAGTGATCCACTCCAGGAATAAGACAAGGGCTGGAGGGTCAGAAATCCATGTGAACATGTTATGATTGAAAGACACCAGAAAGAGAGAAGCAGAAATCCAAATTAGGACTGAGCTTATTTAAGGATACAAACTACTGCATTACCCCATGACAACTTTTGTTTCTTAATTTTTTCTTTGTTTTTTGTTTGGATGTTGTGTATGAATAAACCTGTTCTACTATATTAAAATATTATCATAGTTTGAAAAAATACCGGATTGCCATTTAAAACAAAACAATCAAAGTAAGGAAATTGGTCATAGACCAAATACAGATTACCTGGATCTCTTTCTTCCCCACAACAGCAACATTTACTAAGTACAAATAATAGCTTATTAAACACAATGTACTGGTTCTACATACAGAAAATTTAAGGTTTAGAGCAAATAGCCATGTCAGATAGACATTGATGCTTCTATTTTGAGAAGAGTAACCTGAGGTTGCGTGAAAGTAAATAACTTGCATCAAATTATACAACCAATTTAGCTTGTATCTTCACTTCAATCTCTAACTCTAGATCCATATTTGGAAATATTTTGCTTTCTACAGGATTCTCCCTTTAAATCTTGCCTCAATTATTCATTAAGGCATTCATTCATTCATCCATCAAATATTTATCAAGCACAGCAAACATTCTTTGTTAAATTCTGGATATAGAACGGTAAGTCAAGTTGACCTTACAAATCATCTAAGCTGTGGGAAGTCAGGATAGTGGTCACCCATTGTGGAATATGTAATGACTACAAAGGAGACTGAGGAGACTTTGTGGAAGCTGGTGGTATCTGCTGCTTGATCTTAATGCTAATGACACAGATATGTTCAGTTTGGAATATTTATGATACTGTACACTTATGTTGCCTTTGTGGTATGCATCTATTTGTACATGTATAGACACACATTAACATAAATGACACTCACTAAAAGTGTGATTACATACAAGAAGAATAGGCAAAGAAATATTGCCCTTGGCTTTTAGAAGACAACAGTGAACTGAGCAAAGGAGCATTACTCCTTCTTATGCAGAATACCTAAAAGGATTTTGTTGTATCTAGGTTGGCATTGTATTTTTACACAGTTAACTATTTTATTATATAGTGATACTGCTTCATTATATACTTGGCTTAAGGTAAATATGGTGAAACAATACTTAAATATTTGAGCAAAAATTGTAAGGTCGGAGAAAGAAAGTTTTGATGTTTTTGTTCTCCATCAACTTGTAAGACTTCGTTCTAAACATCTACCTCATGTGTTTTCACAGTAACACTCACAACACAGGGTGATTTCGAGGACCAGGTATCTTTGGTAAGCCCTAAAACACTACAACTAATTAGTAGTGGTGGTTGTTGCTGATTCTGTTAGTATTTTGGCTCTTTTGATCATTCCAAAGGTATTTCTGAATGATTAAAATATACCTGGTACAGTGGTGACCTGGAGGCTCCTCTTTTCTCCTTCTTTTCAACTTTAGTCTAACTCTCTTGAGTCGTATCTTTGGGCCCAAAGGGCAGGCTGATGCAGGCAACTCTGCTAGAACTGCTCTAAAGAGAATTCCTACAGTGCAAGCTCCCCTGTGGGATGAAGGGAAAAGCATGAGAAATCACCTTAAGGAATCGTTGTCCAAACGAAAAAGTGGTGGACTTCAAGCCTATTCCAAGCAATTTTTAGAATTCTAGGAAGATCAATATCTCAACAACTTCCTGGTTTAATGTTCTGGTTCTTCTAAGCCTTCAGGAAGCCTACAGGTATTCAGCATGTGGCTGAATCCTTCTAGTCCCTCAGGCCAGCAGGATAAGAGGAAGAATGTGTTGGGGGCTGTGAGGCAACTTCACTATTTCTGTACCCCTGATCTCTAGGAAGAGTGGTTTCTTCACCACCCACTGCTTACCTAGTAATTTTTCAACACAGCCTGAATGCCAATTAATTGACAAAGAAAATAATGTATTCAAGGCAGACTAGCAGAGAATAAGATCTGTTGAAACAAAGAGAGTACATGCTCTACAAAACAGATGCTGCAGATGACTAAGGGAAATTTTTGAAATACCTATTTCTATATGTTTTAAGGTGGTTCAAGTGCAGCACTCATGTATTTCTGTAGTGAAAAAAGCAAAACAAAGCCCTGAATACTCTTCAACCAAAAAAGTTTTATCATTGACTAGAAAGAGAAAATGCCACTGTTGAGACTCAAATCAGTTGCTTTGAATAATGGGGGCAAAGTCTATCTCAAAGCAGAGATTAAAAGGATAAGAAGACAGCAATCATGTAGCCAGACATAGCAGTTCAATACACAAAAATTGTTTCATGTGGAGAAAAAAAATTGAGAAAATAGAGGCAAAATCTGAACAAATAATAGAAGACAATTTGGGAGAACTGAGGACAGACGTGAGTCTGAATATTGAATCGGTTCATCCTATTCCAAGCAGGATGGAGAAGAAAAATGTTTGCCTCAGCATATTTCAAGAAAATTCTGGAATTCTCTATAAATAAATAATCATCCAAACTCCTACATAGAAAGAACAAGCGGCTTTCAAAGAAGAAAGAATCAGAGCAGAATTGAACTTATCAGCAACACAGGAGGCTCGAAGACAGCGACATAACATCCTAGGATGACTGAGAGAAAATGACTGCAATATCAGAGTCCCGAGCTCGGTCAAGATCTCATTCACCTGTCAGAATAAAGGAAAGAGATTTAGGCCAGGAAATAATTCAGAAGCAGGTTCGGGATCTTTAGATATAGCTCATCTGATGGAAATACTCAAGAACAGCTGGGAGCAAAGGAGGGACAAGCAGAATAGAGACTACAGGGCAGGGAAGGTGAGAGAAAGGGAAGCAGGGCAGAGAAATGAACAACTCTCTGTGTTACCCCCAAAGTCTATAAGGAAGAAGTGCATGTGCTGGGGGGAGGGGCAACTTCACTATTTTTGTACCCCTGATCTCTACGAGTAGCTGCTTCACCTTCCACTGCTAATCTAGTAATTTCTCAACACAGCCTGAATTCCAATTTATTGACAAAGAAAAATAATGTATTCAAGGTGGACTAGCAGAGAATAAGAATCTTTCTTTGAAAAAGAAGGCATATCATCAAAAGGAAATTTTAAAACTTTTCTAGAATGCTGTCTCAAAGGTTATGATCTCAGGTTGGAGGGAAAAAAAGTGGGAGAAGCAAAGTAAAAAATTTCACAGATTTGATGTGAAGTAAGGAAGGGGCAGGAGGAAGAAGAGTTTTCCAAAAGCTATATGTAATCAGAATGGATTGGAAGAAAACAGCATTTTTGTAGATGTAAGTCAATCTTAGTTGACTTAGGCAGATTATATTTTATGTTGTTTTCAAGCAATAGGGAAAAAATGTTTGTTTGTGTCAGCAGAGAAAAGTTCAACCATTAATAATGTAGAAAGGAACTTCTAAAAATACAAAAGAGGGAGTCATAAAATGAATAGTGATTAAGATGTAAAATATGTAAATCGATATATATATAGTCAACTATGTCAGACAGAATTATCCATAATGCAAGAACTTGATAAAAATAGTTAGGAAATAGTAGTATAACTTTTTTTTAATTTGACATATTTAATAGATTAAAAACAAGGATAAAGAGGTAGAATTAAAGAAAATAATCAATAAAGTTGACTCAGATTTAATCTTACATTCTTATATGGTATATTTGGATAGTATTAATTTATGTATGTACAATGGATAGTTTAAGAAAATAAATGATGCATTGAGTTACAGAGAAACCAAGATATTTTTAAAGAAATTGTTTAGAAGACGTCTCTGATCAAAATTCCTTAAAATATTAACAAATATTGATAGTATGATAGAAAACCTTTACTTAAAAAATAGGAAATAAGACCCATATCACCCGTGGATCAAGAATTTTAAATTAGCAAAGAAGAAATTAAATTAAAATATCTCATATTGAGTCTATGAAACACCAAGAAAAAATAATTTATCCTAATTGTCTTCATTATTAATAAAGAGAGATGAAAAATTGATAAAGTAAATACTCATCATAAGAAATTAGTGAAAGAGCAACAAAATAAGCAAATACATCTAGGAAGAAGGGATTAACAGGGATGTGATCATGAATTAATTAAAAACAAACAAATATGTAAAAATGCGAAGGGGAAAGAAATCCAAAAGTCAGTTCATCAAAAAATCCTTTGTGAGTCTGATTAAAAAGAAAACAGACAAAGCAAATAGAGACACAATCAGGAGTGAGAAAAGAGGAAGGAAAGGAAAAAGAAATAAACACTGACTCCATATGGATTAAAACATTTTAAGAGAATACTCCATAGCAACACAGATAAGATACATGCTATCCTGGCAGACTGCAAATTACAAAATTCACCTCTAAAGTGGAAACACTCCACAGATGAAATCAAATTCCTGCCATTTTTAATAGGAATTAGGACCCTATGAATTCACAGTTTAGGTTACACCTTTAAATTCCAATAACATTTGAAATATTCCAGGCCATAGAAAAACAAAAATTTTAAATTTGTCTTATAAATTCAATATTACATTAATACGAAAACCTAGTGAAAATACCAAAAATCCATTTCACCCCTACCATGTAGGCACATATATCATATTAAAACGTTATTAGTAAAATTTAGGGCATTTAACTAAAAATTATTATATATTAATTAAGTATGACTTTATACCAGGGTCGGAGAACTCTATCCAAAACCTGGAACAGAATCGAGAAATTCCTGGAAATTAGAATTGATTAAGAGCTATGTTAACTCAGGATCTTTTTTGTAAAAAGAATCTGTCTATATTTATGAGTATAGTTCCTGTAGTTAATCATAGATTAGGTCTTAGCTATCAAAGGCATTAGTAAATGCAGATTTGGGTATTATCTTACAACTCACAGAAAGGCATATGCAAGAATGTTACAGAAACCCATCTCATTGTACAATCCCATCACATTGCCAAAAACACATGACATTAAAGTCCCATCTATTTGCAGTATTCATTAAATTGGTCTTGAATGGACAGGGATACTCTATGGCCAATAGATACTACCATGAGTCTCTTCAAACTCACACCTAAACTCCATTGCTCCATTGTTGATGATGGAAATAACCTCACCAAGTCATCATGTCTTCACACATTTTAACCTTTACTAGACCGTTCTTATTTTTCAAAATGCCCTACAGTGTCTATTACTATTTCTTGATCTTGCTGGCATGCTGGGCAGTACTCATGCTCAATTAAATTGCTGCCTTGCCCAGTCTGTTTGCACTCACACTTAGTCACTGAATCTGAGTAAGTCAGCATCGCTTTTAACCAAACAGAAAACATAACATTTGTAAGGTATGTGTGAGGACAAATATGTAAACATCCACATAATGTCAGGCCTCCCTGGTGGTGCAGTGGGTTAAGCAACGCACTATGAAGCAAACCACAGCCACTCCAGCACTAGTTCGATCCCTGCCACCGGCCGGGGAGGGGACACACATGGTGCAGCAGACCTCTCCTGCCTCATTCACTGCTCCCCTCAGCACTGTGTTCCAGTCAGTCTGCCTGTTCTGCTCCCCACTCTGTCTTTGGTGAATCTTCTCACCGCTCTGGACTCTGGCCTGTACCCCAGCTCTCGTATGTATAAATAAATTAATCTTTGGAAAAAAATTATATTAAAAAAATCCACATAATGTCAGTGCACAAGTGATGTTTTCAACTCACCTTGTCCCTTACTCATCTTGGCAAACCCATCCAGAGGCAGTATGTCTGTCTAAAAGATATATATTCCACAGCACTAACACTGGAGTTTCTTTGATGGACAAGGTGGTCACTTATAGGATTTCTCTTAGGAATTTTCAAGCTAAAACCATTTTTTCTGGATTCTGTAAAACTTGGAGCACCAGACACGTGCTTAAGTGCTTTAGAAGACAGAAGACTCTTCCCTGAAGAAAATGCTGGCTGTACCTGAAAGAAACCCTGCTGTCCCCACCTGTTCAAAAGTGAGATAGCCTCTGGCTGGCTCCTCAACTTTCGTGACGGAATGACACCTTCCTTCCCATCTGGTACAGAAAGCATATGGCCGTCACAGGGACGCAGAAGCCTGCACTACAGGTGCACGTTAGGGGAGCCGATCATAAATTGTCCGAGTCCCTACATGAGCCACGGGATCTCCTAATATATCTGCTGTTTGAAGAAGAGTGTTTAATAGGAACTTCAACTCCTTTTTTTATTCTCTCCTAGTGCTACTAACAGGGCATTAGGTTTGACTATCAGAAAACAATGCCTTAATATTGTGTTCAAAATGTCCTTTTTTTATTAGGTCTCCATTTTAGTGTCACCTCCACTGCCCTCAAGGCATAGGGACAGTCTTTTTTTTTTAAGATTTATTTATTTATGCATACAAGAGCTGGGGTACAGGCCAGAGGTGCAAGGAGTGAGAAGATTCACCAGAGACAGAGCAGGGAACAGAACAGGCAGACTAATTGAAATACACTGCTGAGGGGAGCAGCAGGTGAGGCAGGAGAGGTCTGCTGTGCCATGTGGGTCCCCTCCCTGGCCGGAAATCGAACTCTTGCTGTAGTGGCTGTGGCTTTTTCATAGTGTGTTGCTTAACCCCTTGATCCACCAGGGAGACCCCCTATAGGGACAGTTTTTGAGCAGGATTCCTGACTTAATAAAAAATATTTTCAAAGATACCATTTACTTCATTACCGAAAAGTTCATTGTTCCCATAAAAAATTCTGTCTTGAGTTCTGCTCCAGAACATATTTTCTCTGAGAAAATTGGCATACTTTCCTTCCATGGAAAAGGATAATAAGTAATACTACATAATTTCTTGGTTAGTTTTAGCTGCCAAAGGCTGAATTGTAAAATTTGCTTTCTCGGGTATCTGGAAGAATTGACTCATTTTTGTTACTATTTCTGATCTGTTTTTAGGTTGGTATCATTTTACACTTTGTTTCTTCTTGTTAAAATTCATATAATCTTAGGTTTCGTTTTTTGATCTGGCTGCTCAGGAGTTCTTATTCGCGTATGGTGGGCTTGGCTTGCTCCCACAGCCCATGCTCTTAAATGACAAGATGAGAGAACTGGAGAGGTCAACTTCATCAAGACTGATCAATAATATTGTAAGTCTTGATTCCAGTGCAAAGGCTGATCATCTCTGTTGCCTTTGTTTGTTTAGTGGTGAGTCCAGCATGTCTTGGTTAAATTAAAACTTACTTATGAGACACATACATACACAGGGTCATACACCATAATATGTATGCATGGGTGTGGGTGTTTATGTATCGTACACCATGATATATAACTCATTGTATATACAGTAGATTAAGGAAGATTTAAAACAATGTAACTTTACAATCTTGATTATACTAGGTAGATTTGGCTAGATTGCTTGCAAAAGGATACTTTCACAAGATCTGAGGAAAGAGCAGTGAAAGTAGATAAAGTAATCATTAGCATATTTTGATAAAAATAGTAGTACACAAATTTGGAGTGAGAATTTAAAAAATACCGAAAGCCAAAAGAGAAATTTAAAATCATTTGTAAACTCGCTATTATCAACTCTATAAGATGTTTTGCAAAAGGTTAAACACAACCGTTTAAAGTACACAAATCATACATGAGGATTACAATTGATGTCAAATATATATAAATAAAGGAAATTTTTTTAAAAATAAAATAAAAACTTTCAAATAAAAAAAATAAAGTACACAAATAAATGAGTTTTTACAATTATATATACCCATGTAACTACTACCACAGCCATGTTTTTTTTTTTTTTTCACAGCCATGTTTTAAATCTTTTCTATAACCTACCCAAATTCACTCAGGGCCTTTCTGTTTATTTCACCAATTTTCCCTTTACTTTCTTTCCAATCCTGACCCAAGTCAACTCAGTTCTGTTTTTCTCTTACTATAGCTTGGTTTTGCCGACTGTAGAACTTTATATGGTTAAAATCATATAATATGTTCTCTTGCATAGCTAGCTTCTTTGGATCATTGTGTTTTGGAGATTCATCTGTTTTGTTTTGTGTATCAATAGTTTATTTTCATTCTTCAAAAGAATTTCAATTTGTGGCTAGAATGCAATTTTTTTAAAGATTTATTTATTTATGCATACATTTATTTATGTGGTACAGGGCAGAGATGTGGGGTGGAGGAGGATCCACCAGAGACAGAGTGGGGAACAGAACAGGCAGATTTACTGAAATGCCCTGTTGTGGGGAGCAGTGGGAGAAGCAGGAGAGGTCCACTGCTCCATGTGGGTCCCCTCCCTGGACTGGGTAGAGCTCCTGCTGCAGTGGCTGTGAATGCTTCAGTGTGGTGCTTAACCCCTTGTACCACCAGGGAGCCCCCTATAATGCAAATTTTTATTCATTCACCAGTTTGGGTGGGGCTAATATGAATGAAGTTGCTGTGAACATTTGTGTGTGAGTCTTTGTACGGATGCATTTTCATTTATCTTAGGTAAATACCTAATGATTGATATATCATATATTAAGGATATGTTTAATTTTAAAAGAAACTAACAAATTGTTTTACAAAATAATTGTAGTTTTACATTCCAGCCAGAAATATATGAAAGTTCTACTTGTTCTCACATCTACATTAACACTTTTTTTATCTTTTAAATTGTATCCATTTTAGAAAGTAGAAATCAGTATGTATTGTAGTTTCAATTTGCATTTTCTTGATGACTTGCTTGATGTTGAACAGCTTGTCATATAATTATTGACATTTCATAAACCTTCTTTATGAAGGATATGTTTAAATATTTGCCCATTAAAAATAATTGTGCTACTTGATCTTTTACTGAGTTATAAGATTAATTTATTAGATTATACAAGTCATTTGTCTGATTATATACTAAAAATATTTTTACCAAAAAATTGTCTTCCACTTTGTGCCTTGCTTTGCATATTCTTACACTCTCAAAAAATAAAATATTTTGATTAATTTTTCTGTCTTGACTTTTTTTGTGTGGTGTGTGTAAAAATCTCAGGAATATTTACCAACCCTGTGACCACAAAACTATACTCATAATTTCTTCTAGAAATTGTATGGTTTCCATTCTTATATTCAGATCTCTGCTTTGTACATGACAGGAGGTAAGAATGGATTTTTTTTCCATTTGGATATCTAGGTGTACTAAAGGTCAGTATTTTTTACCCTTACTGAAAATCAACTGAATGCATGGGTATGACTTTTGTAAGTCAGTTTACTAATTTCCATCAAAAATCATGCTGAAATTTTCAATGGAAATGCATTAAATATATATATAATTTGTTTCCCAATACAAGAATATGATATAACTTCTCTTCACTTTTTTCACTTTTGTTTATAATTTTCTTTAACTTCCCTCATCAATGTTTTACAGTTTCAAGTAAAGAAGTCATATGTATTTTTTAAACTCTAAACTAAATATTTAATCTTTGATGTTAGTGTAAATGGCATTTTAAAAATAGATTTTCCAATTCATTTCTAGTAGACAGAAATAAATTTGACTTTTATATATTGACCCTGTATTATACAATCCCACTAAATTCATGGGCTCAAAGGAAGGAATAAAGGAATGAAAAAGATATATGTATATTACACAAATGGATGATAAAAGCAGGTAAAACAGATTTTAAATAAAAATGTATACATCTCCAGATAACATTACCAAGAAAAGAAGAAAGGATAGAAAGTCACAAATGAGAGACATTACAACTTATACCACAGGTATACAAAAGATCACAAGTTATGTCTGTAAATAAGTACGTGTCAACAAATTGGACAGCTTAAAGCTTATATTCCTAAAAACAGACAATCTACTAAAACTAAATCATAAAGAAATAGAAAATCTGTATAATTAAAAAAAACAATAAGAGGATAAAATCAGTAATCACAAAAGTTTCTAACAAAAAGAAACCTGGGCTTTTCTGGTTTCCTTGGACAGTTCTACTAAATATTCAAAAAAGAGAACTCCATATGAGCCAGCAATCTCACTTCAGTATATATACATCTGAAATTATCTTGAAAAGATATCTCTGTATCCATGTTCATTGCAGCATTCTTCACAACAGCCAAGATGTGGCAACACCCACATGCCCATCAACAGATGACTAGATCAATAATACATTGAATAAATGGATAAACATGCATGTCATTCCATGTATATGTAATGGAATAGTATTCAGCCCTGAGAAAGAAGGAAATACTAACATATGTGACAATATGCATGGAATGCAAGGGTATTATGCAAAGTAAAATAAGAGAAAGGTAAATACTGCATGATCTCACTTGTATATGGAATCTTTAAACATTACATACATAGAAACAGACAACAGACTAAAAGTTGCCAAGAGCTGAAGGGTGAAGGGGGGTGGGGAGATGTTGGTCTAAGGGTTTAAACTCTCAGTTGGAAGATGAATGAGTTCCAGAATCAAGGTACAGCATGGCAGTGATAGCCAACAATACAGTATATGTGCGGCTGCTGTAAGAACAGAGCTTGGAGAAGTGTCTTTTAAGTTCTTCTGCCCATTTTTTGATTGGGTTTTTTACTTTATTTTTCTTGAGTCTTGTGAGTTCTTTGTATATCTTTGTGAT